>VIAB01003968.1:41714-56263 GCA_009801035.1 Oophaga pumilio
CGCTAAAAAACCGCAACGTGTGCACATAGCCTTATGGTGAAAATAACAATCTAGTGAAAAGATAAACTTTTTAAAATTCAATACATAAGCAAAGTTAAGATAGAGGATGTCCTCCCATCTATGTATTTTACGTGCGTTGATGGTAACTGAACTCTGCTGGCAACTTAAATACTAGTCATATCCGGTTTGCACAGTGCAGCCTAATTAGTGAATATCAATTAAATGAGAGAGCGTGATGTAATTTGGAAACAGCTGTATTTAATGAATGGCACTCCCGATATCAGTTAGGTAAGAATTATTGCCAATTGATAGGGAAGCAACGTCTATCATGTATTCTGGAAGAAAATATTCTTTCAGATGGAATTCCAAAGCTACTAGAGCAACTCAATGAGGGATGTCCATATAAAGGGATATAACGTCACATCCCAACCATGACAAATTGTGGGACCAGATAAATTCCTTGGTGGTGTCCAGGACATCACCTATGTCCTTTAGGAAAGCCTGGTGCCCCCTGGATGAGAGGCTGGAGTAAGATGCTCAATGCCTGAAAAAAATGAAAATATACTCTAACTAGAAACACATCAATGGTCAAGGCTTATCCACTCTAACAATAGGAGTATTTCTGATAAAATGCTCTTTCTTTTTCTATATTCATATGATGCCCAAAGCTCAGTTGACAGTAAAATTTGCTGTCACACCCAGAGATTAATTTCTACACAACTACATGCAATTGCTGCTCATAGTTCAAAGTTGGTTCCTATGGTTATCAAAGACATCAAACATGTCCCTGTGGTTATCTATGACCATGCATATTGTGCATATGAGCTCAATAGAGGTTCTATTATATACAGTGTTTGTCTAAATTAATCTGCTGCTCTACATTAGTCTTATACTATTTTTGTTTCTATCTATATGTTATAAATAGATAAATGGATTTATTTTTTGTAAAACTACAGATGTTTTCATCTAATATTTGATCCTATATGATGATAACATTTACGGTACTTAATTATTGTAGTAATCTGTTATCCTTTAAGTTCATTTTGCTATCCATACAATTGTACTGCACTTTAGACTTTTTTTTGCCTAAATGATTAAAGTGAACCTGTTAGCAGGATTGTACACAGTAACCTATAGACCGTGTCAGGTCCACACTGTTATACTGATGTAAATGATACCTTGGTTGATGAAATCCATCTTGTGGTTGTTGTTTAATCTTTATTTTCAGTTTTCAGCTAATGATATGCTAATGCTTCGGGGCGGCCTGTGGGGGGTCTTCATGTGGTGCTCTGATTAGGTATTCATGTGTATGGTTTCTGACAGGTCACTGATCCCCCACTGACCTGCCCCCTATTGTACATACTGAATATTATATATAGAACAAAAAATCACCATCAGCAGGCAGGCATTGGTGGCGGCACCTGCATTGCATTTAATTATTTTATTGCTAACATAAATATATTCATAAACAGACATCTGATAGATGCTACTGCGCCAACGGCGCATTTTGCTAGAGAAAGAAAAAAATTGTCTCCTGCGCAGTAGCATCTATCGGATTGCTGCTAGATGCTACTGCGCTGGCGCCATTTTACTGGAGACAACTTTTTGTTTTCTCTAGCAAGATGGCGCCGCCTGTGCATGAGCATATCATTAACTCAAAACTGAAAATAAAGATTAAACAACAACCACAAGACAGATTTCATCAACCAAAGCATCATTTTAATTAGTGTAACGGCGCCAACCTGACACAGTCTGTAGGTTACTCAGCACAATTCTGCTGACAGGTTCCCTTTAAAATCTCCCCTAGTAGGATAACTGTCCCATGTGAATTCCTATCTAAACAATTTTGGTAGTGCCATTCATTAAATAAGGCTGTCTCCAAATCATAACACAAACTCATTTAATTGCGATTCATTAATTAGGCTGCCACTGTGTAAACCGGATCTGACTTCTTTTTAAGACACCAGCAGAGTTCAGTTACCGACATGACTTGAGGTATGTTCACACTGAGCGTTTTTGCTGCGTTTTTTTATACTAATTTTTAGCTGCTTTTTACAGTACCAGCAAAGCCTATGAGATTTCAGAAATTTCATGCACACATATTGTTTTTTTTGTCATCAGAATTTTGTGCTTTTCAGCATTTTTTTGACATAGAGCATGTCACTTCTTTCAGTGTTTTTTCAGCGTTTTTCACCCATTGACTTTAATGGATGGTGAAAAATAGCAGCAAATACGCAGGTTGACTTTTTTGCAAAAGGACAGCAGGATGTGACATCACAGTCAGCTCTACTACCTCTAGATGACAGGCTTTATGGTTGCATGATGCGTCCATACAGCCTGTCACCCAGCAGAGACACTGAACAGCGGACTTGAATCCCATGAATGGGGGGCCAGACAATACAGTGTTTGCCACGCTGTAAAAAAAACAACATTTCCGCCGGTTAGAGAGCCGCGGTTCCCACACTGTCAAAAGACAGCATGAGTGCTCAGCTGTGATCTGAGGTATAAAGTTCACCTCCGATCACTGGTGTCAGCTGATGGGACTACAGCTCCCATCAGTCGATGCCTGCTGCACCTAATAACAGTGAGAAGAGCTTATTGTGCCCTTAATAGTAACATGGAAGACTGTGAAAGACTAAGAATCTAAAGAAAGAAGAAAAAAGGGATCCTCCAAACGCAAAATAGTGTCTTAAAAGTATTGATTTTTATAGTACCACCTTTATGCTGATGACACTCAGATCTACCTCACTGGCACAGACGTCACCTCTCTGCTGTCCAGAATACCTGAGTGTCTATCGGCCATATCCTCCTTCTTCTCCTCCCGCTTCCTCAAACTCAATGTGGACAAATCTGAACTCATCATCTTTCCCCCATCCCACAGATCTTCCTTACCTGACCTATCTATCAGAATTAACGACATCATGCTTTCCACCGTACCAGAAGTCCGCTGCCTCAGAGTAACCCTTGACCCTGCCCTGTCCTTCAAACCGCACATCCAAGCTCTTTCTACCTCCTGTCGCCTTCAGCTCAAAAATATTTCAAGAATCCGTCCTTTCCTCAACCCTCAATCTACTAAAATGATTGTGCACGCCCTCATCATCTCCCGCCTCGACTACTGCAACACCCTTTTTTCTGGCCTCCCTGCTAACACCCTCGCACCTCTCCAGTCCATCCTTAAGTCTGCTGCCCGACTAATTCATCTCTCTCCTCGCTACTTCTTTGCTTCTCCCCTCTGCAAATCTCTTCACTGGCTCCCATTCCCTCAGCGTATCCAGTTCAAATTACTAATACTGACCTACAAGGCCATCTATAACCTGTCTCCTCCATATATCTCTGAACTAATCTCCCATATCTTCCCTCACGTAATCTCCGATCCTCCCTAGACCTCCTTCTCTCCTCCACACTTATTCGCTCCTCACCCAACCGCCTCCAATACTTCAGCACCATGGAATCAATGGTGCTATACAAATAAATAATAATAATTTAACAAATATTTTAAAAAAGGACATAATTAAAATGCCTCTTCCAATAAGTACGAAATTTGGATTTATACAGATTGGAGTTGGAAAATCTGAATAACCTGATTATATGGTAAATATCATTTGCCTAATATTTGTGCACACAATATATTATGCCAAATGCACTTATGCCCTGCAATCGACTATGCCACAGAGGGTCTGATTTACTAATCCACTGTATTGTTTAGATAGCATAAGTGCACATGTGCCGTTATGATTTAGGCTCTATCCGCAATAGGACAGAGCATAGTGCGCAGGCGCGAACTGGCGATTTCTCAGTGAAGGCACGAGATTTTGACTGCCTATGTGGATGACGCAGGCGGCGTTATTCACTTCAATTACAGCAGGAGGACTAGCACACAGCGCAGGAGAACGTCAAAAAGGTTTTTGGGGGTGTATGCAGGGAATCGGGTTATATAACCATTGATGGACCACAGCACATGCTCTGATTAAGGTCATAGTGTTAGTTGACACGGGACAAAACTGGTGACAGGTTCCCTTTAAACTAGACAGTCTAAAAATGCACCAAATTTATTTAAATGGTACATTCTGTTTTGTTAATTTGTTGCATCTTTAGAATATCCTAAACCTAACCCAAAATACATAATGATTGTTGTGAGCAGCATGCCCGATATGGTTTTTTTGGGGGGGAAATTTGTTTAGCTGATCTCCCCCAATGTAGGAAATTCCTGCAGTATTCCATTATTGCATCACACTGGGTCACAACTAAACTGCAGGTGACTCCTGCTTTGGTGAATTGCAAATGACATTGGATTTCTACTCCGTCATCCTAGTGTAGCTGCTGAATTTGACTTTACATAATTTCTGTGGCATTCTAGAAGTCTCCTTGTTCCACAGTTTTACCACAGTCCGGAATTGTGCTCCTGGCTTCAAGGCTTAAACTTTTCTAACTCTGCCAGCAAGTCTCTTTACTTGGTTTCCTTGTAAAGTTTCAGATAATAAAGGGATGTTTTTTATATCCAGCAGGGCTGCCAACATGGACCTTCTTCAAAACAGCAAGAAGACTCCAAAAAAGAGCGTGGCTCCATGGACCAGGAGCGGAAGCTTAAGCAGTATTTGCAAGATGAGAGGATTGCACTTTTCTTACAGAATGAAGAGTTCATGAGAGAACTTCAGAGAAACAGGGAATTTCTCCTTGCACTTGAAAGAGGTAAAAAAAAAAAAACCTTTAAATTATAACATCAAAGGACAGTCAGCTCTGCAGGGAAGAAATCAGGAAAAAAAATCCCTGTGGAACCAAGTTTAATTAGAGTAGTTGTAATTACAAGGTCATCTGTAAAGAAATATGCATAAAACATGCCTGTCTCTATACTTGAGCTAGAGCTACACATTTCTCAGGGAAGCAGACTGGAGATATTGTCATTAATTCTGTATGTGCTAAAGGCCCTCACACATTGAAGGGAAGTATGCCATTAACTATATATCATACAAATTGTATTCCTATAGACATATTCGGAGGCACCAAACAAGGATCTCCCTCCTGCACTATTTTTTAACATCGTAATAGATCCCCGTTTCAACATTTACAAACTACTTCCACTTTAATTCTGCGTCTAACCTTGAGCATTTCCAAAGGCAAATTAGAAATTAAAGTCATGGCTTTTGCGGGTGACATCTTACAAGTTGTACGAAATCGCAAGAGAATAGTTCTAGTACTTTTGGGAGCCATCTTAAGATCTGTCTTTATTTTTGATATGCTTGAGGCTCTTCTACTCGAGGGTCCAGGTAAACCCTTGTGGGCATTCTTGATTCTTATCAGTTGGCAAACCAAAGTTACAAAATAGGGATGATCAGACATCTGCAATCTACAATCAAATTGTTATTTTTTACATTTCCCTTCTAGAACTGTGTCTTCTTACCTGGAAATACTCCCGTTATCATATATAGGGAGGACAGACTTGCTAAAAGTTATTGAAATACCCAAACTCTTATGCCTACAAACATTGCCAATCTCGCTACCTCAGAGGGATAAATGGAAACTCAACCTCTTCTTCTGTTCTTTCACTTAGGGTTGATAAGAGATCTAAAATTTAATTTCATATTCTCCAACAACCTCATTTACACGGTAGCTGAACTCACCAGTTTACATTTTCTGAAACTGACCAGGATTATAGAGAATTGGCTTACCGCAGTGTGCAGTTGTTAAAATATTGATCAAAACCTTTATACATTTGCCCCCCAAACTCTTTGACTAACCTATTTCCACGCTCAATAACTGTTAACCCACTTTTCAGCAAGGTCATGTAAAACCAGGCAGCATCTCAGGAACAATTTTCACTTCACATTTTTTTTTTTAATATTGAAATCAAATTTCCAGCAAGGAGAGACACGCCCTATAAGTTGTCATTGGATCTGAAGTGGTATAAGATACTTATACCAAATGGTTAGTTTGGCCACTGAATAGGTTTCCACACTAAAAGAATTTTGGACCAAATCTCCCAACCTAAATATCTAATTTTTGCATATTAAGGATACTGCTACATATATTGATGCTGCCACATTTATCACCAGAAGTATGGAACCCACATCTTTCACTTACACAAGATCGTTTTACTGCATTAAAATAAGACTTCAGATTATCTGGCCTCAAATCTCAGGTTGATAATATATCAATATATCCTCTCTAGACATACTTGTCAACTCATTGTAATTATTACATCCTTAACTGTACTTGCCCTTCCTATCTCTGCATATATCTCTAGGCGGTGTGGCACTTTCATTGCGGATGACACAAGCTCAGTTCGGATAAATGACTGTTGGGATTTGTGGTGCTGTTCGGGCTGGGAGCTTGTAGGTTAATACCTTACTATTGTCGATTTAATTAGCTCTTTGCTGTGAGCCTAAAAAAAGGCAGGGCCACAATCTAAGCAGCCTGCAGTGTTGCTGGTTAGCTCCTGTCTCTTGTACTTTCTGTTTCTTTGTTCCTGACCTTGGCTAGTTATTCTCACTACCTGACTGTCTTTTTGTCTCTTGATTCTGTTCCTGATCTACAGCTTTTTTTTTTTTTTCACTGACCTGGCTTCACCACTATACTCTGCATTCTCGCTCCACTGGAGAGAAGCTACTCCATGTGTAACCCAGGTGGCTCTGCTTAAGTTCTGGTCCCTGTATAGGGGTTAAAGGGTGAAGGCCTAATTGAAGTGGATTGTGCAAAGCCTGTCTATAGAAGCCCTATGAAGGGATGTCTTCCTTCCACAAACAGTGCAACTTTACAGGAATATGGATCCAGGTTTATATTAATTGTAAAGAAGCAAATAACTGATTGTTTTGTTTTATATCTGAAAAAGTTTTATACTTACTCTGCCAAGACACATAAAATAAATTTTTCTCCTTCGTCTCATTGGGGGGGACACAGGACTGTGGGGTGTATGCTACTGCCGCTAGGAGGCTGACACTAAGTAAACATAAAAAAAGGTTAGCTCCTCCGCCGTATACACCCTAACACTGGCCGCAGGCGAACCCAGTTCATGCTTAGTGTCTGATGGAGGCACACGTCTGGTTTCTTCCAGACCATTTTTTTTTTTTTTGGTTTTCCATGAAGACGAGATAAGGGCGACGGACCCTTTTGAAGGGGTCCGATCTCCCCAAACCGTCAACGGGCGAGCACGTGGAGTGTTGCCTCCACGTATCCTCTCCCGCAACGTGGGACACAAATGCCGGTCTCAGTACTGACCACCCTAGGGTATTGAAACTCTAGGCTGTATAGAGGCAGGAGATAGTCCGTGCGGCCCCCACTGCATCACCAATGCTGGACTGCGGTGATGGAAGGAGGCAGACGGTCCCTCTCCTCCTCCCCTGAAGGGATGATGGAGTTAGGGTGCCTGCACCGTCATTTTTTACAAAGCCCCCCTCTAACCTGATGGAGAACGTGGATGGGGGGCTGGGAGGGCTCCTGTGTCCTAGCGGCAGTAGCTCCTGCAGCAGCTTCGGTCCTTCTGGAGCTGTTGGTGGTAGCAGGTGCGCAGCGGAGTACAGCGTGGAAGCTGGGAGCCGGAGCTATGGAGAGCAGCGTTTCTGGCCCCGGAAGGCCCTCAGGTAGGCCCGCGGTCGAGCAGGGGACACAGGAGGGAAAGACGCGATCCTTCAGATCCTGGCTTTGGCCAGGCCGCGGGGAAGTCCCGCCCCTTGAGGCGCGTCGACTTTCGGCTGGCCCGCCCCCATCCCTTGGGCGGGCATCGCCGAATATTTAGTCCCCAGCTTTGGTCGGCGCTAGGCTGTGGCCAGAATCTCCGCCCCCAGAGGCGTGCTCTTCCGGCGGACCCGCCACCCGACCCTTGGGCAGGCACCGCCGAAAATGTAGTCCCGGCTTTGGCCGGCACTAGGTCTCGTCCTGATATCCCTCCCCCGGAAGCTCCGTAGCTGCCCTCAGGCGAGGTCCGCCCACATGCTGCATTTCTGCGCACCCACCCCGGAATAGGCACGCTTTTTTTTAAAGAGGACACTGCAGCAACAGCAGTCTCCTCCTCTGTGGCCTCTTCTGCGCACTCTCACGCGGTCCTAGGGACTTCAGGGGACACAGGACTGGGGTAAGTGCTGCTCCCTCCAGCCTGGTAGCTTCTTTCCCACCGCTGCACCCTATTTGGTGGGCTGCCCCGTGCCATAGTGACTCAGGTCCTGCATGTCCAGAAGGGCTAAGACTCATACGGTGCTATATACCTCATGTACTGCCTGTCGGTCCCCTTTCCCGCATGCCCAGAGTAATTGGATCTGTGAAGCCTGTGATTCCAAACGCGCTCAGGAACCCTCCCCTGTGACTGAGCTCAGTGCGTCAGATCCCCCTGAGTGGGCCCTGTCTCTGTCACAGTCCATGGCGTCACTAACAAGAGCAATCGAGTCCTTTCAAGCTCCCAATAGGGGCAGGGACAGTGGTTCACCTGTCTTGGAAGGGTCCTCCATCTCTCAGGAACCTCTGGCCTGAAGGGGCCGTGCTCTCACCAGGCAGACGCGGGGGAAGCGAACCCGCACAGCTTCGCCTGGGCCGTCTGGGGCTTTGGCATCCATCAGTTCCGTTTCTCATTCTCCCTCACCAGCGGAGATGAGTGAACAGGGTTCGGACTACAATTCTAAGGGTCCCTCAATCTAGAGGCACCTAATTACCAGGAAACAGTCGACAGTCTCATCGAGGCCGTCAGCCAAACCCTAGGGGTAGACGATGAATCCACCTTGGCCTCTGGTCATAAGGTGTCCTTCAAGCGGGCCAAACAGCCTCATAGGGTATTTTGCGCTCACCCAGAGTTTGAGGACCTGGTGCAACGCCACCGAGAGCGGCCAGACAAGCGTTTTTCAGGACAAAAGGCTCTCAATGCCAGATATCCTTTTTCCCCTGAGCTCCTTAGGAAATGGGCGGAATCTCCTGCGGTTGATCCTCCTGTATCGCGTTTGGTATCTAAAACGCCACTTTCCCTTCCTAACGGTTCCTCGATTAGAGATCTGATGGACCGTTTCATTGAAAGCCTGGCTCGCTCAGTGTTTGAGGCATCAGGCTCTACCCTCTCTCCCTCTTTTGCAGCGACTTGGGTGGCTAAGGCCATGATATCCTGGTCGGAGTCTCTGAATAGAGCCCTCCACGGTAGGGATTTGCCATCAGAGGTGGTTGAGATCTCTAATCAGATTGCTCTTGTAGGGGACTATCTGATTAATGCTTCCCTGGATGCGGGAAATTGCGCAGCACTAGCTCAGGAGAGCTTTATGGTTGAGGACATGGCGGGCGGACTCAACCTCAAAGAAGTCCCTTACGTCCTTACCCTATCAGAGTGGCCGATTATTCGGCAAAAAGTTGGACCAGCTCATATCCGATACCACAGGAGGGAAAAGCAGCTTTCTTCCTCAGCAATGGATTAAACAGCCCTTTCGTCACCAGCTTCAGGCACGGTTTAGGGCCTTTCGCAACCCTGGTTGGGCCACGGCAGCAAGCTCCGGTGGCTCAGATCGACTTAATCAGGCCAGAGATTGTCACATCTCTCACAAGACAAACCCTTTGGGAAAGATGCGTTCCCACCAGCCAAAATCTAGAGGATCTTGGTCCCACAGATTTTCGGCCAAACGACTGGAGGCAGGTTCCGTTCGATTCATCCAGAGTGGGCGGCCGCCTACTCTGGTTTCGCCCCGCCTGGCTCGCGGTCACTCACGACAGGTGGGTCAGGGAGTTAGTCTCCTCGGGGTACAAAATAGAATTCATCAGCCGTCCCGAGTCGATTTTTTCCCTCTCGTCTCCCCAGAGCAGAATCTCGGGTTCGCGCCTTATTCAAGGCTGTCGAATCTCTTCAGCGCGGCGGGGTTATCGTCCCAGTACCGGAAGACGAGAGATGTCAAGAGTTCTATTCCAACCTGTTCATAGCACCCAGGAAGGACCGCACTGTAAGGCCCATTCTGGACCTAAAACGTCTGAACAGGTTTGTCAGAGTTCGGCATTTCCGAATGGAGTCTCTCCTCTCGGTCATTGCGCATGGAAAGGGGGGAATTTCTGGCGTCAAAGACATCCAGGATTCCTATCTTCACATCCCCATATTCCCCTCTCATCAGAGGTTTCTATGATTTGCCATCAGAGACCTACGCTTTCAGTTTGCAGCCTTGCCCTTCGGTCTAGCCACAGCTCCCAGGGTGTTCACAAAGGTCATGGCTGCCGTTGTGTCCATTCTGCACTCCCGAGGGATAGTCATCTTGCCATATTTAGACAACCTCCTCGTCAAGGGTCCGTCTTTTCGGGCCTGCGAGGAAAGTGTCAGCATCACGCTGGACACTCTGGGTCGCCTGGGGTGGCTGGTGAATTTGAAAAATTCATCTCCTGTGCCAGCTCGGAAGATCACCTTTCTGGGGATGATCTTCGACTCCGCTCAGGGGTTGACAATCCTCCCCAGGGACAAGGCCCTAGTTCTCCTTCAGGAGGTATGGGTCCTTTGCCAGCCTGTTCCTCACACCATCCGGTTTTGTATGAAGGTCTTAGGAAGGATGGTGGCAGCAATAGAGGCCATTCCTTTTGCACAATTTCATCTTCGCCCCCTTCAGCATGCCCTCTTGGCAGCTTGGGACAGGAACCCTTGCTCTCTCAACCTCCGGTGCCGTCTGTCTGCTCAGGTCAGACAGACACTTACATGGTGGACAGTGAGCTCCTCTCTTCAGCAGGGGAAGTATTTTTCCCCAGACCATTGGCTGGTAGTCACTACTGACGCCAGCCTTCTCGGATGGGGAGCAGTGTTTCGCTACTACACCGCGTAAGGATGCTGGTCTCTGCAGGAATCAACCCTCCCGATCAATATACTAGAGATTCGGGCTGTTCTGCTGGCTCTGTGGCATTTTCATCACCATCCGGCTGGCCGCCCCGTCTGGACACAGTCGGACAACGCCTTGGCCGTAGCATATATAAATCATCAGAGGGGTACCCGCAGCAGGGCAGCCATGCACGAGGTAAAACATATTCTTGGCTGGGCCGAGAAAACCACTCAGTTATATCGGCAGTCCACATTCCGGGCGAGGAGAACTGGGCGGCGGACTTCCTCAGCCGTCAGGGTCTAGCGTCCGGGGAATGGTCGCTCCATCCCGACGTATTCCAGCAGATTTGCCTGCGCTGGGGAACGCCGGACGAGGACCTATTGGCCTCCAGAATAAACACCAAGGTACCCAACTTTGTCTCCCGATACCGGGATCCACAGGCAATCGCTGTGGACGCCCTGGTTTTACCGTGGAATCAGTTTCACCTCCCATACTTGTTTCCTCCGTTAGCTCTGCTCCCAAAGGTGGCCAGAAAGTTCAAGACAGAGGGAATCTCAGCGATAATAGTATCTCCAGATTAGCCTCGTCGCTCGTGGTATGCAGAACTAGTACAGATGCTCGCCGAGGCACCCTGGCATCTGCCAGAGCATGCGGACCTTCTCTCTCAGGGCCCAGTTAACCACCAGAACTCAGGGGCCCTGTGTTTGACGGCCTGGCCGTTGAATCTTGGATTCTGACTCGGGCCTGGTTCTCCCAGAAGGTCGCTGCCACAATGGCTAGCGCCCGTAAACCCGCCTTGGCTCATGTTTACCACCACACTTGGAAGGTCTTTTTTACATGGTGCAGAGAACACGGTTATTCCCCGCTTCAGTTTTCGATTCCCAACATTCTAGCATTTCTCCAAGCTGGCCTAGATTCAGGTCTAGCGCCAAGTACTCTTAAAAGACAGATATCAGCCTTGTCTGTTCTTTTTCAGCGTAGGATTGCCACCAATTTACAGGTAAAAACCTTTATTCTGGGGGTTGTCCATGTAGTACCCCCCTATAGGGCTCCCTTAGACGTCTGGGATCTCAACCTGGTTCTGGGAGTTCTGCAGGAATCTCCTTTCGAGCCTTTTCAGGAGGTTTCTTTGACATACCTTTCCTGGAAAGTTGTGTTTCTGGTAGCCATAACATCCATAAGGTGGGTCTCGGAGCTGGCGGCGCTATCCTGCCGAGCTTTGTACTTTTTCATCACGATAAGGTGGTGCTCAGGCCAACACCACCTTTTTTGCCAAAGGTCGTGTCCTCGTTCCATATCAATGAGGACATTGTTTTGCCCAGCGCCGACGCACCGGGTGGAGAAGGCTCTCCATACGCTGGATCTGGTGAGAGCACTCAAGAGGTAAGTTTCTCGGACGGCATCCTTTCGGCAGACGGACAAGCTGTTCATCCTCCCCGAGGGTCGCAGGAAAGGACTCGCTGCCTCAAGATCAACTTTGGCCAAGTGGATACGGGTAACCATTCAGGAGGCCTACTGCATCAGAGGCGCGGTTGTTCCGGCAGGGATTAGGGCTCACTCCACTCGAGCAATGGGCGCCTCCTGGGCTCTTCGGCATCAGGCTTCGGCGGAACAGGTTTGTAAGGCGGCAACCTGGTCCAGTCTACATACTTTTTCTAAGCATTATAATATCCATGCTGAGGCTTCAGCGGATGCAGGTCTGGGTAGAAGGATTCTTCAGGCAGCGGTAGCGCACCTATAGGCAATGCCTAGTTATGGCTTATACTGTGGAGTTGGTTTCCCACCCAAGGGACTGCTTTGGGACGTCCCACAGTCCTGTGTCCCCCAATGAGACGAAGGAGAAATACGGATTTTTGTGTTACTCACCGTAAAATTCTTTTCTCCGAGACGCTCATTGGGGGACACAGCACCCCACCCTATAGCCAGATGGCTTCGTTTTTTGATTTGAGTGGGTTTAATTCTGGATATATTGTACCTGTGTTAACGCTGATTTACTTTTCATTCTCTTACTGCTTTTTGCACCAAACTGGGTTCGCCTGCGGCCAGTGTTAGGGTGTATACGGCGGAGGAGGAGCTAACCTTTTTTTATGTTTACTTAGTGTCAGCCTCCTAGCAGCAGTAGCATACACCCCACAGTCCTGTGTCCCCCAATGAGCATCTCGGAGAAAAGGATTTTACTGTGAGTAACACAAAAATCCGTATTTTCTTTTTGTTGTTTCTTCCCCTTTTTCCTTAAATGGGTTGTCCATTTCCCAGACACCACCTTTCCAGCGGTGTCCACACTAGCTCTTCCGTGCCTCACTGACAGCCTGCCTGAATGCTTAGTGAGCTGTCAGTCAGTGCCGGGGGTGTGTTTACAGCGGCCGTGGCTATACACAGAGCGGTGACTAAACCCGTGCCGACAGCACCCCTGTGACTAAAACCCGAACGCTCCTGGGAGGAATAAAGTTCATTTCCTCCAAGCAGCCGGCTCTAAGTGTCGGCGCCAGGCAGGTTCAGAATGCTATTAACCTGCAGATTACGGTAACCTGAATAAGTCTGTAAGAAAAATAGGATTTGTAAGGTTTCTTGAAAAAAATGTACATTTGCTGCTACACTTTTAACCCTTCTATCAACCTAATAGTGTTAGATTGTAAGAAGCATAGTGGAGGTTCCTTTGCAAGATTGGACTAGATTTCAGCAATATTCAACTGCACTTCAAAATTTTTTCCTTTTTTTAGTATATTATGTGGTAAAATGAATGTCATTCAATACACTCTGCTGAAAAAAGTTATGAAGATGAAAAGACTAAAGCTCAAAAAAGAAAAATCACTCCATCCTTCAAAGATTAAAAGGATTCTCCACTTTCACTTTACTTCTTTCACATTTGTCCTTGCCACTATAAAAATCATAAAATTAGATGCTACTGATCCTCCCTGGTCCCTATGTCTTCACAACTGCTCTTGTGATTAAGGCTGCGGCAGTGACATCATGTCTACAGAGCTGCTGCCAATCATTGAGTTCAGTGGCTTTTATCGCCTATATTGACAGAGTTGCTGAGATCATTGATTAACTGCAGCGCTTTAAAAGTTGCATCTCTGCTGCAGCCTGTACACAATCACAGAACGATAATGCCAGTTGAGTTTACCACTGATCCTGAGAATGATGGAGACATAGTACTGGTTTACATTACTCCATACCACTATACTCCTGGCAACTGGACTGCATGGGAAGCTACAGCCAAACCTACAGTACTTGAATGGCGCCACATTGAAGTTTGCAGCACAGATGATGACCACCAGAGCCGGTTTACAGGGTAAAACCAAAGAAATTGATACAGGGATGTGTCTATTTAATTTTAGGGTTTAGTTGGAGTCGTAGAGGTTGGACTTCATGTGAGCTAAAAACTTTAGAAATTCCAAAAATTAGGCTGTTGTTACTGGTACTTCATGACAGTGTTAGTTGTCATGTATTGCAATGATTGCATGGTACAAGATGACAATTAGTAAAATCTATAATATAGTATAAGTAAATGCATGCAGTTTTGTAGAACAGCATTATTAGATAACCACAGTTTGCTGGTTTCACTTTGCCCATTTAATGCAGCAGTGTGTGTGCGGCTTTTCTCAGACTTGTGATTACCATTCACGTAGGATTTTAGCCTACTAAATATTCGAGTGGAAAAAGCACTGCAGGTTAGACCTATCTTAATGCATTCAGATGTACTCTGAATATCCTCTGCAAAGCACTAATGGACACGACATATTATATATAGATTGCGCTACCACTAGTGTTGAGCGATACGATACTGCAAATATCGGG
>VIAB01003969.1:1754-20927 GCA_009801035.1 Oophaga pumilio
AATATAGAAAAATTATACCTCTCAAAATATGGTGATGCAAAAACATTTTTGCAATGAAAACAGTTTTTTATGTGTGTGATAGCAGCCAAACATAAAAACCTGATATAAATCTGGTATCGCTGTAATTGCACAGATCTGAAGAATAAAGTCATTTAGTCACTTATACCACACGTGAATGGTGTAAAAAAATAAATTAAATCAATTGTCTACTTGCTGTTGATTTGCTCATTCTTCCTTCCAAAGATAGCAGTAGGGCTCGGCTCACATTTATCTTGCGCACTGCGCTTAGCACTTACATCGGGGTTTCCATGTAAATCTCTGAAATAAAGGATTCAGAAGCAGTAACTTGATGATCGCAGCTTCAAGTCTCCAAAGGAGACTGTTAAATGCAGTAAAAAGCAAAAAACATTAAAAAAATAATAAAATAACAAAAAAATTCAAATCAATCCCCTTTCTCCCCATTAAAAATAAAACAACAAAAAAAACACATATTTTGTATTGATGAATTCAGAAATGTCTGATTTATTAAAATAGAAAATAAATAAATCTGATTGATAAACGACATAACCAGAAAAAAAATCAAAATCCCAGAATTATGTTGTTTTATGGTCGCGTAAAAAGAGAAAAAGAAGCGCAGAAAAGTGCACACTCACAGCAGATCTCATAAATAGAAATGGCTTTATTAGACATATAAAATGCCAGACAGACAAAAGTGCAAATTAAATTAATATTAAAAACAAGAGAAGAGGAATGTGGGCAAGTGGATATATACAGTTAAATGTTGGATACAAAAATATGCAAATATATTTCATCCATCAACCGCATATACAATAAATATATATCCCAACTACAATATATATTCCCCAGAGCACAAAAAATTATACAACAGTGATACAACTTTTATTATTTTATAAAAGTACCAAAGTCTTGCAGGAGAAATGATATATATAAATAGAAATTTTAGAAAGACCAAAAGGCCTGTTTAAATAATGAATTAAACAGATCAATACATATATCTAAATAGATCACAGAATATACAGTATATTTCTAGACATCTACATTTTTCATAGGTAAATCGCATATGGCAATGATGTATATGAAATGAATGAAAAAACAGCCAAAAGGCCAAATAAGAGCAATCCTGTGATCATCAGGAAAAAAGATTTTTCTCATGCAAGTCATATTGGGAAAAATGGATAAATCACATTAAAATTACCCAGGGGAATTGCACTCTGCCTGCTGTGCCCAACAACGTATCGTTGCCCACTGCAGCTTCATCAGGGGAGTAACCCAGAATGAAACAGAACCCTGTTTATAATGCAATTGCAATCACTTCATCGAGCACCGCCGACACCTGTGTGCGGCGTCCGCCGAGTGTTCTGAATAGTATGGAGTCAAAATGAAACAGAAGTTGACCCCTTCCCAACATGCACAGTATACATACAGAGCTGCGGGAACTGCGTTCCAGCAAACAGCTGTAAATATACAGATACTTCTCACAAAATTAGAATATTATCAAAAAGTTAATTTAGTTTAGTTTTTCAATGCAAAAATTGAAACTCCTATATTCTAGAGCAGTGTTTCTTAACTCCAGTCCTCAGGACCCACCAACAGGTCATGTTTTCAGGATTTCCTTAGTATTGCACAGGTGATAATTTTATCACCTGCTCAAGCATTAATTCCATCACCTTTGCAATACTAAGGAAATCCTGAAAACATGACCTGTTGGTGGGTCCTGAGGACTGGAGTTGAGAAACACTGTTCTAGAGAGTCATTACAGAGTGATCTATTTCAAGTGTTTACTTCTGTTAACTTTGATGATCATGGCTTACAGCCAATGAAAACCAAAAAGTCATTATTTCAGTAAATTAGAATACTTTATAACACCAGCATGAAAAATTATTTTAAAATCCAAAATGTTGGCCTACTGAAATGTATGTGAATGTATCCCTTGGAGGATTCATATGAATCCTGTGATTCGGAGATTTAGAAGTAAACCCCTCAAATGTTATGTCAAATGTTCAGAATAAAAGCTTAACTCAATCCACAATAAACGCAAGTCCCCACCCAGGTTTGTCATCTGTTAATGGAAATATAGGAAATCAAAAGAAGTTCAGCAAATTCTGCACTCCCAAATCAAAATGACCTCTCCCTTCTGAGTCCCACAGTGTGCCTAAAGCACATTTAGCGTTCACATTCAGCGTCTGTAGCGATGACAGCCCGCCTAATATACAGGTTCATCTCTCCAGAAACATGAGCTGGGACCCATAAGGTACTTGACACTATAACATACTGGCACTACAATGTACAGACACTTCAAAGACAGTTTGCAATTTTCATTCAGAAACATCCACTGCTGCTTGTTTCTGGAAAACACCCATGGAGTCAAAATCATCACTACACCGGTAGATAAATTCCCAAAGAGGTATAATTTCTTAAATAGGGTCATGAGGGTGAAGCTCCTGGGTGTTCAAAGTGCTCACCACACATTTAGATAAAGTCCATGGGAGGTCTAATTTCTAAAATGACACAAAATGTTGTGGTTTCTACTCTTTAGTCACATCAGGGGCTCTCCAAATGCGACATGGCATCTGCTAATGATTCCAGCAAATTTTGCATTCAAAATTCTATAAAGTAAAATTCTTAGCCCTTCCATTCCGTGCACCCAAACTGTTAAAGAAAAGTTTTCTCCACATATTGAGTATTGGCATACTCAGGAGAAATTGCATAACAAATTATATGGTACATTTTCTCCTGTTACCCTTTTAAAAATAAAAATCATGGGGCTAAAAGAACATTTTTGTTGGAAAAATGTAATTTTTTTGTTTATTTCCACGGTTCAAGGTTATAAACTTCTGTGAAGCACCTGGGGGGCTTAAGATGCTCACCACCCATTTAGATAAGTTGCTTGAGGGGTCTATTTTCAAAAATGGAGTCGCTTGTTGTACGTTTCTACTGTTTAGGCACATCAGGGGCTCGCCAAATGCGACATGGCATCTGTTAATGATTCCAGCAAATTTTGCATTCAAAAAGTAAAATGGCGCTTCGTCCCTTCTAAGCCCTGCCGTAAGCCAAAATAGTAGTTTTCCCCCCATATATGCAGTATCATCATGCCCAAGAGAAATTTCACACAAATTTTGTGGTCCATTTTCTCCTGTTTCCTTGGGAAAATAAAAAAATTGGGTCTCAACTTACATTTTTGTGAAAAAACTGTAAATCTTTTTTTCTTCCCCGTTGCATTTATTTCTGTGAAGCACCTAATAAACATCTTGAATGTGGTTTTGAGCACCTTGAGGGGTGCAGTTTATAGAATGGTGTAACTTTTGGGGATTTTCTGTCATATAGGCCCCTCAAAGTCATTTCAAATGTGATCCCTAAAAAATGGTTTTGTAAATTTTGTTGTAAAAATGAGAAATTGCTGATCAACTTTCAATCCTTCTAACAAAAAAAATCTCTGATTTAAGGGCATACAAATGAAAGTTTTAAAATTGCAAAATTTAAAAAATTTTGCCAAATTTTCGTTTTTTTTTACAAACAAATGCAAGTCATAATGAACAAATTTTACCACTATCATGAAGTACAATATGTCACGAGAAAACATTCACAGAATCCGTTGAAGTGTTTCAGAGTTTTTATACCTCATAAAATGACAGTGGTCAGAATTGAAAAAAATTGGCCTGGTCATGAAGATGAAAACAGGCTTCGGGGTGAAGTAATTAAAGATATCATGTCTACAGCTGGAAAGTTTGTATGACAACATGACCAGCATTTTACAGAGCTGTAGCCACATTATGATATATCTGTGATGTCATGTACAAAGAGAGCATGGACTTGTCCTTGGTTGGATAAGAATCTTGGCTAGGACCACAAAACAGCAAGAAAACAGCACCCATTACTATACCCATCTGAATAAGGTCACGTTATGCTGTGAGCTCGCACACAAAACCATTTACAATGTCTCCTTGCTTCTCCATATGCTTCTCCGCTTCTTTTAGTCACAGTTAAGCACATGTTTGATTATTGGATTAGGAGGTGCAGATCGATCCTTTTGCATTTGTCATTACTAATAGCACTATACCTAATCTAATAAAAGAGGAGCACAACAAGCCAGCTTGCACATTTTCACCCGTTCTTCCAAATTCTATTTCTCTTTTTCTGCGATAAAATATTTATTGTAGTCAAATACTTTGCAGTCAGCAACAATTAAATCTGCAATATTACCCTTATTGCTGCATGTGTATTATCAACCCCATCCAAATTATGACATTCAAAAAGCTCATAAGGGAAAGAAAAAGAAAACCTCGTATTAAACAACCCATCTATTCATATAATCCACTACTGATTCTTGCATATACTGTATGTGATAGACTAATTGTGGAACAAAAGAACAGTACAAAAAGCAATAATGGTATGTGCACGAGGGAAATTCATCTTTTACATTAGGTATGTAAATTTGGCTTCTGCTTTTCATCCAACCTGCTAATTTGTTTTCTTAGGGAAAAAAAAACCATAAAAACCATAATTAATGTTGTTTTTATATCTCTAGGGTAAATTGCAAAAGCATTCTGATGGAAAGTGTATCAGTGCTAACGTAATCTCCTCCTTAAAGGTGCATAATATTGATTTAGATAAAGCTGTTCTTGCAGAGAAATTGTAGATAGGATTTTCTCCCTCTTTTAAATCCCACAACCTCCCTCAACAGTTAATTCTTCTTACCAGAAGCAGTTTTTGCAGTGTATCATTATCATTAGCACATTCTCAATCATTTCTTTCCTGTGTACATTATTTTCCATTAATATTAATGGTATAATGTACGGATCTGTATCACATGGTTGCCAGACTTCTGTCCATGATCTGTGGTTGGTATTACAGTTCAGTCCCAATCGAGTGGGTGTACATAGGGGCAGACCATGTAGCAGCTAGGGTGCCATTATAAAAGTGGCACATACTGTACCTGATTGATTCAATATCTTTGCCCTCTATCTTTTCCAGACTCAGCTCTACAAAGAAAATGCATTATTAGCAAGCATGTGATGGAGAATCTACCTGAGAGTAATAAAAATAGCAATAATACCAGATCCTTTCCTGTCGGAAAAAAAACCCAAGTTTAACGTGGATACATTTCTAATTTTGCTATGAGGCTCCTATATATACACCTATGCACTTATCTACAATGCCCATGGACATGAATGGTACTGGTCCTATTAGAAAGCTACGATGTTTTTTGCCATGTAACCCCTTTAGTGGGAATCTGTCACAAAGTTTTGCCACCCTATCTGAGAGCAAAATGGTGTAGGGGCAAAGACCCTGATTTCAGAGACGCAGGAGCGTAGTCAGGGTATTCTTTCGAGGGGACGAAACTTCTGAGTTGGCCCCTAACCAGGTAACCTTGATTACAACTGGGTGATACACCTTAATTGTGGAGGAGAACCTCAGCAGATGACCACTCTGTTGCTGAAAATAATCTCTATACAAAGACCAACACTGATATTACCGCCATATGGTCAGTGGTAGATACCAGTCATACAGAACATATAAGATTACAACACAGTTAGAGATGGTGACTTATAGAGGACGTTCACTTTTCACGTCTTTTCCATCTGGCCCAGACCGACATGACATCTTCTCCAGCCAGTACTCTGCTGCAGAGATTACAACAAGTACACATTTCACTTCTCATATTTTCAGCACCATCCCTATCTGTACCCAACCTGCACAAACTCCTCATCCTGCTAATACCCCAATGCTGCCATATGTGTCCCTATTACTGCACCTGCTATGTAGAACAGAGCAATGTGCCTCTAGATGGTAAAAAAAACCTATAGAATATAGCAATGTCACATTGCCCCTTAGAAAACTAGAAAGTGTCACATTTTTCCCCCTAGAAACCTAGAAAGAAATAATGCCCTTTATCAATAAGTGCCCACTTTAAATTTAATAATGTCCTGAGTCTCTGCCCTGTAGAGCTCCGCTATACACAGTATAATGACTCCTCGCTGTATAGTACCACCCACACAGTATACTGACCGCTTAGCTTCAAACTGTTTATTGGCTCCAACACTGTATGATGGTGCCCTAGAAATCCTCCATATAGTATAATGCACCAGATAGTTCTCAATATAGTATAATGCACTCCCCATAAGCCTCTATATAGTATAATGAACTCCTCATAGGCCTCTATAGTACAATACATTCCCCATGGGCAGAATCTATATTGCACAATGCACCCCCATAGGCAGACTCTGTATTGTATTATGCACCCCCCATAGACAGACTCTACATAGTATAATGCATTCCCCATAGGCAGACTCTATATAGTAACAACATAATCTCAGATCAGAGACAAATACATGAGAACATAAGTATCAACTTGTGACTGTTACCACCAGAACCAGTCACGGGCAAGTGCCCTTATGGAGCTCTAGGAATACATATTTAACACAAAAAATTAGAGCAAAAGACCATAGACTTGCGAAATAATTCAATAAATATAAATTTATTACACAACAAGTGGTACCATACAATATATATGAACAATTTATGTACTAAAATGACAGAAAGATGTGCAAAACTCAGCGATTACGGTACTGCAAGATGGTAACAGAACTACCCTGATATACGGGATGAGAAGCAATAGAACACCCGTATCTCATAATAAATATTCAAATCACATATCAATGTAGTGTTCATTCCTGCATGCTATATAATCAGAATTACTGTTCCTTCAAGAGACAAATAAAGTGCCAGTGCAGTGTATATGCTCATTATCCGGACATATGAGCACACAATTATGGAACAGTAATACTACAGTCAAATAAATAGAACAGGCTTACCCATGTTAGTATACCAGAGTAGGAACGCGCCCCTACGCGCGTTTCGCAGTCGCTTCCTCGGGGGGCAGACGCATGTATCAGGGTAGTTCTGTTACCATCTTGCAGTACCGTAATCGTTGAGTTTTGCACATCTTTCTGTCATTTTAGTACATAAATTGCTCTAATTTTTTGTGTTAAAGACTCTATATAGTATAATGCATTCCCCATAGACAGACTCTATATAGTATAATGCATTCCCCATAGGCAAACTCTATTTAGTATAATGCATTCCCCATAGGCAAACTCTATTTAGTATAATGTACCCCCCATAGGCAGACTCTATAGTATAATGTACTCCCCATAGGCTGACTCTATAATGCATTATGTACCCCCATAGGCAGACTCTACAGTATAATGCACTCCCCATAGGCTGACTCTTTATTGTATAATGCACCCTCCATAGGCAGACTCTATATATTATAATGCATTCTCCATAGGCAGACTCTATATAGTATAATGCATTCCCCATAGGCAGACTCTATAGTATAATGCACTCCCCATACGCAGACTCCATAGTATAATGCACTCTCCATAGGCAGACTCTATATTGTATTATGCACCCCCCACAGGCTGACTCATAGCAATCCGACAGTGACAACTATAGTATAATGCACTCACCATAGGCAGGCTCTATAGTATAATGCACCAACAATAGGCAGATTCTATAGTTTAACCCCTTTCTGACATCAGGCATAATAATATGCAGATGTTGGACACCATAACTTTGATGTGGGTTCCGGCGGTGAGCCCACATCTTTCCCGTCACGTCAGCTGTTTTGAACAGCTGACATGTGCCCGGAAAAGCAGTGGGTGGAATTACGATCCACCCTTGGCTATTAACCCGTTAAATCCTGCTGTCAATCTCTGACAACGGCATTTAACATGCTCTTCCGGCAAGCGCTCCGGAAATCCGACCATCGGTGACCGCCGTCATGTGATCGTGGGTCACCGATGGGTTGGCATGACAACCAGAGGTCTCCTGCATACCTCTATGGTTGTCACTGTTGTATTGCTATTTGCAATTTCACCGCACTTGGAAAATTTTTCCTGTTTTCTAGTACATGATATGTTAAAACCAAATGTGACATTCAAAAGTACAACTCGTCCTGCAAGAAACAAGCCCTCACATGGCCATATTGACCAACAAATAAAAAAGTTATAGCTCTGGGAAGAAGGGGAGCAAAAAACGAAAACACAAAAATGAAAATACCTCCAGTCATGAAGGGAGTCTCTATAGAATAATGCACCCCCCGTAGGCAGACTCTATAGCTTAATGCACTCCCCATAGGCAGACTCTATAGCATAATGCACTCCCCATATCAAACTCTATATAGTATAATGCACCCCCATAGGCAGACTTTATAGTATAATGCACCCCCTTTAGGCAGATTCCATAGATTAATGCACCTCCCATAGGCAGTTTCCATAGTATAATGCACCCCCTCGTAGGCAGAATCTATATTGTATAATTCACCCCCCATAGGCAGACTCTTTAGTATAATGCACTCCCCATAGACAGACTCTATAGTATTATGCACTCCTCATAGGCAGACTCAATGGTATAATGCACACCTCCCATAGGCAGACTCTATAGTATACTGCACTTCCCATAGGCAGTCTCTATAGTATAATGCATCCAGCTCATAGGCAGACTCTATAGTATAATGCACCCCCCCATAGGCAGACTATAGTGTACTTCACTCTCATAGGTAGACTCTATAGTTTAATGCATCCCCCATAGTCAATCTCTATAGTATAATTGTAATGCTGCTGAAGCGCAACCTCCACCAGGGGGTGCTGGTGAGGGAAGAGAGGTTACTCACACACAGCATAGCAACACTGAGCAGCAACACAGGTGTCACAGGTAACGAAAGAGTGGTCAGACAAGCCGAGTCAGAAACTGTCAGGAGCAGAAGTACCAAAGGTCACAGCAATGCACTAATCAGAGAGAAGCCAGAAGTCAGAGCCTAACGGAAACGTGGTATCCAAAACATGAGACGTAAGATGTAGTCAGGGTACAAGCAAGTGAGTCAAAGCCAGTCGGGGAACGCGATATTAGGGATGGAAAACAAGAGGCGGGGTTCAGAGATAAGGCCGAATCATACACTGTAAGGAAACCACCCACCAGACACACTTAGTCAGGGATAGGGAATGGGTCACACGCAAATACGGGAAGTCAGAAGGTAGAAGAATCACTTCCGTATAAGGGTGAGCTGATCTAGCCTGGAAGCATGAACTATAGCTGATGCTGGCCAGCAGGCTGCAGAGGACTGAAACAGCCCAGCCAACTCCAAAATGAGGCAGAGGGGATTAATCTCCGCATGACCAGTTCAGAGAGAAGATAGCAGGAAACAAACCCCTGACTGGATCATGACAGTACCCCCCTCTCAATGGGGGGGACACAGGATTCCCAGGCCTCCCTGGACAATGAGCGTGATAGGCCCAGACCAACCGATCCGCATGGACCAAACGCGCCAGCATACACGACCGGTCCTCAGGACTGTAACCTTTCCAATGGACCAAGTATTGAAGTGAATGGCGGAACATACGAGAATCCACCACCTGTTCCACCTCATACTCAGTCTGGCCATCCACCACAACAGGCGGTGGGTGCGAGGGAGACTCACCTGAGGAAGGCCCCGACGGCTTCAGAAGCGCCTTATTGAATACATTGGGGATCCACAATGACGGAGGCAAATGCAGGCGAAAGGCCACAGGATTAACCACCTCTAAAATTTCATAAGGGCCAATAAACTTTTGACCCAAATTAGCAGAGGGAATCCTCAATCTAATATTTTTGGTGGATAACCAAACCTTATCCCCCACCTGGTAAGTCGGCCCCACAGAACGTCGTTTATCCGCAAAAAAATTATACTTGCCCTGAGCCTCCCCAATGTTTCTCTGAACCTCCTTCCAGATGTCCCCCAACCGCAGAAAGGTCGAATCAGCCCCTGGACACCCTGAATCCAGCAGGGAAAACTTACCAAAGTGAGAATGAAACCCATAGTTGCAGAAGAACGAGGAAGTACTAGTGGATTGATTGACATGATTATTGAAAGCAAATTCTGCCATGGGTACTGCAGAGCACCAATCATCCTGTCTAGATGTGGCAGGACACTGCAATATTTGTTCCAAAGACTGATTGGTCCTTTCAGTCTGACCGTTGGTTCCGGGATGGTAGGCCGATGAAAAGGTCAGACTGATATCTATCCTTTTACAAAAGGCCCTCCAGAATTTTGCCACAAATTGCACCCCTCTATCAGACACCACACTGACAGGCACACCATGCAATTCGACCACATGCTAGATGAATAGTTTTGATTGAGTCTCAGCATTAGGGAGGCCCGCCAAAGGTACAAAATGTGCCTGTTTACTGAACCTATCAACAATTACCCAGATCACCATTTTGCCATTATAGGAGGGAAGATTGGTGATAAAATCCATGGAAAGATGAGTTTACGGTCTATCTGGAATCGGCAGTGGCACCAATTCCCCGGCAGGCCGGTTTTGGGAGGTTTTAGCTTGGGCACAAGTTTCACAGAAGGACACAAACCCAGAGATGTCAGAAGCCAACGAAGGCCACCAAAACAATCCAGGATGCCCACTCAGAGCCATGACTCCCGAAGCACCCTTAACAGATACTGAACAAAGAGCTTATTATCAGGTATGGATGAAGGAGCAAGAGATTGTGCCACATTAATCTCCCGTTCCAATGCCAAAGACACCGCAGCCACCACCACTCCGCACTGAATAATGGAGGAAGGAGTTTCAGGAGGTGATATTGGATCTAGACTACGAGATAAAGCATCAGCCTTAACATTCTTGGACTCCAATCTGAAAGTAATAGAAAACTGAAATCGGGAAGAAAAAAAAAGTGACCACCTTGCCTGTCTCGGAGATAAACTCGATGTAAGACAGGTTCTTGTGATCCATACTGACAGTGATACGATGGACAGCTCCTTCCAAAAAATGCCTCCATTCTTCAAACGCCAGTTTAATGGCCAATAGCTCCCAGTTACCTACATCATAATTCCTCTCAGCAGAGGAAAATTTCCTCGAAAAGAAGTCCCAGGGTCTTAAGTTAGTCAGCGTGGTGGGCCCCTATGACAACACAGCTCCCACTCCCACCTCTGATGCGTCCACCTCTATGATAAATGGTTTAGACAAATCAGGTTGAAATAGTAAAGGAGAAGTCATTAAACAGTTCTTCAAAGAAGAAAATGCCACCACAGCTGGAGCTGACCAGTTTTTGAGATCAGCCAGCTTACGAGTTAAATCAGTGAGGGGTTTGACCACCTGAGAAAACCCCTTAATAAATTTTCTATAATAATTAGCGAAACCCAGAAAACGCTGAACACCATTGAGATATCTGGGTTGCACCCAATCCACAATAGTCTGTACCTTCCTAGGGTCCATACGAAACCCCTCAGCAGACAAAATGACCCCTAGAAAGGACAATTCTTGAGCAAAAAATGAACACTTCTCCGGTTTAGCAAATAGTGAGTTTTCCTTAAGCCTCTGAAGAATTGCACGGAGGTTGCCCATGTGACTTTGTTAGAAGAATATATGAGGATGTCATCTAAATAAACTACCATGAAATGCTCAATAAAATCTGAGAAAACATGAATCATGAAATTCTGGAATACTGCTGGTGCGTTAATCAGGCCAAAGGGCATAACCAAATTCTCAAACAAACCCTCTGAGGTGAGAAATGCAGTTTTCCACTCATCCCCCTCCCACATACAGATGAGATTGCATGCTCCCCTGAGGTGCAACTTAGAGAACCACCTGGCCCCCGACAATTGATTGTAAAAATCGGGTATAAGTGGGAGGGGATAAGTGTTTCTTACAGAGATTTTATTCAGTTCTTGAAAATCGAGACATGGGCGTAAACCACCATCCTTTATCTCCACAAACAAGAACCCCGCCGCCACGGGAGAGACAGATGGCCGAATGTGCCCTTAACTGATGCTGTCAGAGATATACTCCTTCATAGCGGCCCACTCAGGGTCGGAGAGATTGTACAGACGGGCTTTGGGCAATTTGGCACCAGGAACAAGATCAACAGCACAATCAAATGGGCTGTGTGGTGGTAGAACCTTACCCTCCTTTTCAGAGAACACATCTTCAAAGTCCTTCAGGTACTCTGGAATACCCTCCAGACTGACGGATGACTCAAGTACAGTAGTGAGGCAACTTTTACTACAATTAGGACCCCATTTAACAATGTCCCGAGATTCCCAGTTTATCACAGGATTATGTAATTGCAACCAGGGGAACCCAAACACCAGGCAGATTGTCCATAACAAAACATGAAATACGTTCCTGGTGCAAGGAATTGACTTTAAGGAGAAACTACTCTGAAATAAATTTGATAACTTTTTAGCCAGTGGTGTTTTGTCAATGGCAACAACATGAATAGGAGTCTCCAGCCTAACTGTCCCTAACTTACACTTGGACACCAAGTCAGAGTCAATAAAGTTCATGGACGACCCGCAATCCACAAAGGTAGAATTGGCTCCCAAAACAAAGTTCCACTTCCAACAAAATTTTAGAAAATGCAGAAAAAGGTACCTGAGAGTCTGGGTGACTTCCACGACAATCACCCAGACTCAGCCTCTTGTTAGTCGGTGGGCAGGAGGGGCATTCCTTTTTCCAATGACCGGGATCTCCGCAGAAAAAGCACAGCTTTCTTTCACGCCGCCGTCTCCTCTCCTTCTCCTCGGGTTTGGCAGCCCCACCTCCATAGGTTCATACGGACGCAGAACAACAGGACCAGCAGGGAGCAACGGAACGTCTCGCTGTGTAACAGCTCTCTCCCGCAGCCTCTGATCCATATGGATAGCTTGAGTCATAGTTTCCTCCAATGAGCTGGGAGGTGGATGGAGAGCCAGAGCATCCCTCAGGTATTGCGACAGTCCACTCCTGAACTGACATCTCAGAGCAAAGTCATCCCAGTCACCTCAGTGAACCATCAACGGAACTCGGAGTTGTATCACTCAGCTGAGCACTTTCGTTGACCCAGACCCATAATAGTGTCCTCTGCCAACCTGACACGGTCCAGTTATTCATAGATAAGTCCTATGGCCTCAAAGAACCTATCTACCGACATCCGTTCAGGGGCAGCGAGAAAGCCTAAGATTGGGGACCCTCCCTAAGTAAGGAGATAATAATCCCTACTCGCTGAGTCTCATTCCCAGACGATCGAGATCTAAGGGAAAACAATAATTTACAACTCTCCCTGAACGTACAAAATGCTTCTTTTTCACTAGAAAAAGTGTCAGGGAGCTTAAACGAGGGTTTGGGAGAGTGTAAAACAACATCTACCGAATCACCAGGTCGACTAACAGCATGAGGGGTGATTCCCTGCATGGTCTTCACAGTCTCCGTCAGCTTTTTTTATAAGTTAGTATGAGACGTGGCAAGGGCCCAATGTTCCACCAAAAAATCCCGCATCATCTGTGTCAAACTGGAAACTTGATCCGCCAAGTTACAAAGCAGATCCATGACCAGAGAAAAAGAAAAATCAAAATTCCCTTTAAATGTGTGGTCAGCTAAAGTGCAAACTTCACCAGGGGGTGCTGGTGAGGGAAGAGAGGTGGCACACACAGCGTAGCAGCACAGGTGTCACAGATAACGAAAGAGTGGCCAGACAAGCCGAGTCAGAAACTGTCAGGAGCAGAAGTACCGAAGGTCACAGCAATGCATGTAGTCAGAGACAAGCCAGAAGTCAGAGCCTAGCAAGAACGTGGTATCCGAATTGTGAGACATAAGACGTAGTCAGGGTACAAGCCAGTGAGTCAAAGCCAGTTGGGGAAAGTGGTATCAGGGACGGAAAACAAGAGGTGGGGTTCAGAGATCAGGCCGAGTCATACACTGTAAGGAAACCACCAGACGCACACTCAGTCAAGGATAGGGAAGGGGTCACACACAAATATGGGAAGTGAGAGGCAGAAGTATCACTTCCATATGCGGGTCAGCTGCTCTAGCCTGGAAGCATGAACTATAGCTGACGCTGGCAAGCAAGTTGCAGAGGACTGAAATAACCCAGCCAGCTCCAAAATGAGGCAGAGGGAATTAACACCCGTATGACCAGTCCAGAGAGAAGATAGCAGAAAACAAACCCCGGACTGGATCATGACAATAATGCACCCCCTCATAGGCAGACTCTATAGTATAATGCATATCCTATAGGCAGACTCTATATAATACTTCACTCCACATAAGCAGACTCCATAGTATAAGGCACCCACATAGGGAAATTCTATAGTATATTGCACTCCATAAAAACAATAAATACTCACCTCTCCTACTGGTTCCTCCGCTGATCTGAGGGCCCACACATCTTCGGACCGCGGGTGCCAAGTAGTGACGTCATCGTGACCCCTGTCATTGTCTGCATCAGCGACGTCAGACGTTGAGAGGGGGATGATGGAAGAGGCAGCATAATGCTCTCACTCTCATCAGCGCTGTCAGCTGTATGGACATACAGCTGATACAGCTGAACTTACGATGACGGAGGATGGGGGCACTGCTGACACCGGGCCCTCCCACCTGCTCAGGGGCCTCATAGCAGTCTAGTGGCAGAGCAGGGAGATCGTGTCTCTCTGCTCTGTCACAGAGTGTAACTGTATGGGCGCAATTGTCCTGCCGATGCAGTTACAGTAGCATAGCTCTGGGAGGTCCCACTCAGAGCACGGGTCCCATGGCGACTGGACCCTCAGCCCCCCGGTAGCTACGCTACTGCAGAGATGTATAACTTACTTGACTGTTAGCTGCTGCAGATCTATCGGTTCCCTGAATGCTGACCTCTGTATAACCCAGCCCACAACACTGATTGGCAGCTTTATGTGTACACTGTTCATAGTGAGAAAGCTGACAATCATTGATATGGGCAGGGTTATATAGAGCTTATGAATATGGAGGATTATGTGGCAGCAGGTTTACTTGTCCTGTAGTGATAATCTCCTGCTGATAAAACTTTTGTAAAAAATACAGCAAGTAGACCAGTAAGTGACACAACACTGAATTTAGGGTCTTTATCTCTAGTGACAGAATCCTTTTCAGGACGAAGACAGTTAAGGGTTTGCCACACTAAACAACATCGCTAACGGGATCGCTAAAAAACGTCACTATTTAGCGATCCCGTTAGCGATGTTGTTGTGTGCGGCATGCAGCAATGACGTGGCCTCTGCTATGATCTCGTCCGTCGTCCTGATCGTTCCGGACCCTATTCTGATCGTCGGCGTCCCGCTGGGTAAGTATATATCGCTGAGTGTGGCACCTTTTTTAGCGATTTAGCGGTACTTTTGTACCGCTAAAGTCGTTAAGGAGATCGCTAACCGCGATAGCGTCCTTAACGACATCGCTAAATGTGGCCGACACTAGCGATATTGTAAACGATCCCGCTAGCGATCTCATTAGTATGCGACGCTAACGAGATCGTTAGCGGGATCGTGTAGTGTGGCAGTACCTTAAAGACATGCAGTAATTTGAGCAAATTATTGACTCTTTTGTTATGGATGATATCTCTTGTGTGTGCAATGGACACTGAGTAGTTTGTGAAGCAATAAAAGCGGTTGGACACTTGTTCTTCATATCTAGAGAATAGGCAATGAATTGTCTTTCTCTTAAAAACTCAGGGTTCTCTAACGCTGTTTGCAGCATGCTATAGTAAAGCATTGTATTGGGCCATTTCTAAGATCATCTTCAGTCTTGTTCAATCAGATGAATGTTAAAATCTAGCCCAGTGTAAGCCAAATGCAATTTTACATTAATAGGCTCTTTGTGCTGCATGAAATAAAGTAAATGTGAGAATCAAGCATCAATTTGGTGTTCTCAAATTGTATGCGGTCCTGAGAGTTCTCCATTACTCATTTTTTCTTTTGTTTCTTCACGGTATAGATTATGCTGTATATTGTTGGTGGAGGGGGAATATTTCATATTGCTAGATCTTATCTGTTAAGATAGCAAGAAAAGTATCTTCCTGATATTGACTTGTTCTTAAAAGTACAATGTACAAAAGGCTTTCTAGAAAAAAAAGCCAATATGTTTTTTTTTCTTTTACAATGTAATAGCTTGGGACCTAATAAGATAGGTTAGTGTGCCTTTAACCCCTTCTAGCCAAACCCGCTGCATAATTGTCCCAAGATCATAAGCTGCGTTCTCTAATCAGTCACAGAAAAAAAAGTTCCTTTTGAAAAGCCAACATCTTATCACACAAATTGCTTAAACAGGGAGGCAAAACCCAATGGAGCAGAAATATAGCAGGTGCTTAGCATAACAATGGGAGGAAATTGCTGTTGCCTTATGACTTTTTAACATAGTGAATAAATCAAGTGTCACCTTAAATATACAATGACAGCAGGATAGGTAGGGGGCAAATCTTTAGAAATGCTATGTATTAGCCTTCGAGGAAGAAGCTTTTCTGGAATACAATACTGTTAATTATCTAACATCAAGCGGTGATTAGCTGCAAAATGTAAATAGAATAAGTAAAAAATCTGCATCAAACTTCATCTATCACATAGCCACCTCTTTTATAGCTCTTTAGAGATCCCCATATACATTAGATGATTGTCAGCCAAATGGTAATTCAGCTGACTCCTGCCTCCTCATGTGATCTCTATGAGAGAGCTGCAATCAGAACCATCTCTAAGTGGCTTAGCTCTTAGTCAAACAAAAGGATTGGCTGTTGGAAATCCAATAGGCCAGATCCTTCTCTTCCCTAACAAAATATGTTTGGCTAGGTTCACATTAGCGTTTGTGTGCAGTGTATCATCTGGATGCACAAATGCATGCCAAAACGCATGCAAACACAGCGGTTTTTATCCGCATCAGCTTACACATGACGCAAAAAAATGCTGCGTTTGCATGCGCTTTGGCTTGATTTTGCATTATTTATGCTCATGCGTTCAATATTTCCAGGTGCTGTAATCAGTTCCTGGGCTTGCGCAGTCTGAAGTCCGCATGCGCATCGAATGCATCCTGCGCATGTCCTTGTGTACCAATGCGTTCCCATAGACAGTAATGCGTTGTTTTGACGCACTCATCGGCATGCACATGACTGCACATATTTGACGGATTTTTGACGCTTCAAAAATGCAACATGCTGCGTTCGCCGGACACCACCGCACACCACAAAACGATGCATGCGTACGCAAACGCATGTGAACGCATGCAAACGCATGTCCCTGCGTACACCATGTTAAAGATATGTAAGCATGACAAATGCGGATCTATGCAGATTAAATGCTGCCCACAGATACGCAAATGTGAAACCAGCCTTAGAGAGCATTGGGAGGCCCCAAAACACAGATTCTAACTCAGTTGTGAACAGATTTGCAACTCGTTTTATACACCACTAGAACACTTAAGTCTTATTTTTTACTAACATACTTAAGGCACACTTCATGTACGCCAAATAAAAATTATTTCTACCTTACTGTGTGAATTCTAGCTTCTAATTTCATATTACAAATTGGGTGCTCTCTGCTTTTATAAGCTTTATCCACTTTCAGGCCCATACCTCAATAATTTCAATACACAGTTGGATGGATAGATAGATAGATAGATAGATAGATAGATAGATAGATAGATAGATAGATAGATAGATAGATAGATAGATAGATAGATAGATAGATAGATAGATAGATAGATAGATAGTTGTGGGTCTTTATTCAACCATGTATGGGAAACGTTGCGGGTTTTCAAATCATGGACCTTTCTCAAGTTCACAGTTTGAAGAGCCGAAACATTGCACATACATGGGTGAATAAAGACCACACTTTTTTTTCTCTCTCACATTTGGAGTGCTGCCATTTCTTGCCTTATGTGTGAGGAGGATACTTGTCATGGGTTTACCGCGACAAATAGGAGCCTGAAGACCGCTCTGTCTGGTTTCATAGAATTATAGAATGTTAAACTCACTTCTTGTGTGTCTGTTGCACGGCCCGGGATCATGGACGTCCTCACAGTAGCAGGGTCCACCCCCGACTTACTCTATTTGGAAAGTCTCTTACACCAAATCCCCACTGACACTTCACCCACTTAACCCCCTGGTGTCCTACAAGTCTTCACTACCCTGGATGTGCTCAATGTCCCCGCATTGTGTCCTATCACTGTACTACACTAACCATTTAATAACTCTCTAACTGGATCCACTTATATGCCCCCATCTAGTGATCCCTTGCAAAGCTATATTTACCCAACTGTAACTATTATACTACAAGTGCCCTCTTCTAATGTTCCCAAAGGATGCACTACCTTATCTAACTCTATTTACAGTACATCACTATACAGTCAATGGCAGATAAACATATATACATACATTTAAACTAAGCAGCATGAAACATTTAAAAGGTTAGTTGAGTTGGAAGGAACCTCATGGGTCATCGAACCCAACACACTGCTCAATGCATCGCAGAATTTACTAAACCATCTCAGATAGATGACTGTCCAGTCTCTGTTTTAAAACTTCCATTGAAGGATAACTCACCAGTGGTGAGTCACCACCTTTCATGGCAGCCTGTTCCACTCATCGATTACCCTCACTGTCAAAAAGTTTTTTCTAATATCTAATCTGTATCTTCTCCCTTTCATTTTCAATCCATTGCTTCTCATGCTTTCATGTGCAAATGAGAATAATGATGATCCCTACTTTAGATATTGTAGACAGCTATTAAATTTATTGTTAGCCTACTTTTTTGCAAGCTTAACATTCCCAGAATCTTTAACCGTTCCTCGTAGGACATACTCTCCAGTCCGCTCACCATACTGGTAGTTCCTCTCTGAACTTGCTCTAGTTTTTCAATGTCTTTTTAAAAATGTGGTGCTCAGAACTGGGCACAGTATTGCAGATGAGGCCTGATCAGGAGGCCTGATCTAATAGAAGATCTAATAGAAGGGTTTTGTGTTTTGTGACGCAACAGCGATCTCCCCAGCAATATCACTGTGTGTGACATTCAGCGATGATCAGCCCCCCCTGCTGGGTATCGCTGATCGTTGCTGAATGTCTTGGACATTTTTTTTGATCGTTGGTCTCCTGCTGGCCAGCACGCATCGCTGCTTGTGGCAGGCAGGAGACCAGCGATCAGCTGGTAACCAAGGTACACATTGGGTTTCCAGGCGCCAGGCGGCGCCTGGAGACCCGATGTGTACGTTGGACACCGGCGCGCTGCTGCAGGGGAGCTGGTGGCCAGGGTACACATCGGGTTACCAGGTGCAGCGCAGCGCCTGGAGGCCCGATATGTACCTTGGTTGCTAGCTCCCTGCACCAGCGGGCTGGTATCCAACATACACT
>VIAB01003969.1:103946-128295 GCA_009801035.1 Oophaga pumilio
AAAGGGCAAAATCATTGACAAAGTTACCTAGAAAACACGGAATATTGACACCATGCTGACTGTAGTCAGGTGGATGGACTAGGTCGCAGTAAGTAAAGTCTAGTAAAGAAAATGAGGACTCAGCTAGCCAACCGGAGGCTGTGGTAACTGCATGTACTACAGCAATATTCACACATATTCATTGAAAAGGCAGCCAGATAGGACCAAGGGGACGTAGAGAATGTCACCCGACAAGATCCAAGGCTGCTGGCTTGGGACACTGTGTGTGAAGGCACAGGGCAGGAGAGGAGGGAGCCAGAGCAGGGAGATGGCCAGGAAAGGAACATCAGAAGGGGGTTCTGATATGGTGTACCCCAAATTACCTGAGAGCTGTCTGGACCACCTACTCAGAGGACACAGCAGGGGATTGTAACCAAGAACTGTGAGTAAACTGAAGAGACTGCACCTTATTGTGTCCTCAGAATTATTTACTGCGACATCTGATCTGCACCACAACCACCACCATCTTTAACACTTTAACTGCCCTGGGGCTTAGCTCTACCCATGGAGAGCTGTAGCAACTCTGCTGCATCACCAGCAGCCCCAGCAGTTTCTTAAGCAGCATCGGCCATATATAGCCGAATACCACAGGTGACGTCACAAACTATTCCCCTATCCCCCATAACTTTTATTTTTACATCTTCATCATTTTTATTGGACACCGAGGGCCATGGACCGGGTCACTGCTGCTGTGACTTTCCCCTTTAAGAACCGTCTGACCCGGGTCCGAGTACCCCACGGCCCTTAGGGGTGCTCCACTCACAATTGCCTAATTTGCAATATTCAACAATTTAATCATTGATTTAATCGCTGAATATAGCCGAACATACACCTCACAAAAGCCGGTTTTCCCATGCTGTGTGACAGCATGGGAAATACTGGCGTAGCGCTTCTGATGGCCAGTAACGTAACCACTGTCATAGCCCTGCGGGGTCACGCTTTCAGATGTAGGTGTGACTGTTGTGAACACCTTTAATCTGGCTTCTGAGGTTGGGCTCCCTCTGGTGGCTGCTTCTGGTAGTGGAGCTGCCCTGGCTGACAGAGGTCCCTCACCGGGATGATTGGCAATCTGGTGTTACTGACTGCGGAGATATAAGTGAGCAGCCCTCCCATAATGCTTGCCGGTGATTGGTTTCAGCTAGCCTCTTGGAAGTCGGCTACTCCTGCTTTGTCCTGCATCTTTCAGATAAGTTTTCGCTGTTTTAATCTTTGGCTTTGTTTACCTGCTGCTTTTCTCAGTGTTCTGCCTTGCTGGAGTTTGTTCAGCCGGGCCCCCTTTTGGGAGACCTGTGCTGGATTCTGTGTTTATTTGCCACAGCCTGCTTTAGTCTTTTCTGTGGGTTAGTTCCCTGTTAATTCAGTATCTGCTGGACTCTGTGTTCATTTGCCTCAGCCTGCTTCAGTCTTTTCTGTGGTTCAGTTCCATGTTAATTCAGTATCTGTTGTTTGCTTCCAGTTACACCAGAGTTCTGATTTAGCGGGGGAGAGATCGTGTGGTCTCAGTATTTTTGCATATCAGAAGTGTTGGAGTTTTTTTAGGGTTTTTTGCTGGATTGCAGACAGTGTTCTTTTCTTTCATGTTCTATCTAGACAGCCTGGGCCCCAGCATTTGCTCACTCCATTTTCTGCCTGTGTGTGTGCTTTATCTGCCTCACCGTCAATATGTGTTGGGGGCTATCTATTCCTTTGGGGTTCTACTGCGGGGCAGTTAGCTTTCTCCTTTTTCTCTGTAGGCCTAGTTAACTCTGTGGCTGTGATGAGGCGTCTCGGTCATTGTAGGAACGTCCCACGGCTAATTCTAGTTGTGTTGTCAGTTTAGGGTTTTGCAATCCGCTAAGTTACCAACCTCTCTGGTGTCTGGTTGCCTGGTCTATGTTTCCTGTTATCCTCCTCGGTCCAGAATCATAACACGTCACCCCGCAGAGATGCGGTGACCACTGGTAAAAAGCTTACCGTAGGTCAGCAGGTGCCAGCTGATGAGATACTACTTCCCCCATCAGCCGGCATCTGCCGTCACTGATAACAGTGACAGCAGGTGCCGTTGATGGGAGAGGTAGTCTCTCGTCAGCTGGCTTCTGTGGTCAAAGTTAAAATAAAAAAAACCTTACCGCCATCAGAGCGCTGTGGGGTCAGTCGGTCCGATGTCAGCATGACCCCCCTACAGAGATACTGTGTTAGGGCTGGCGGAACACACAAAATAAATATAAATAATAAGTGCGTTCGCAGCCCTGGTTCCACCGTGCAGGCTGAGCCTGCTGCTGGTAAGAGGGCGGTAAGGTGAACTCTGTTACTTCAGTAGCAACTTTAGACACTGTGGCCCTATATGGTGGTATAAGCGAACTCTGTTACATCACAGTGTCTCTAAAGTAGAGATGCAGAGCTATGGACTGTGTCCTGTTAACTCCACAGGAATGCATAGACAACTGCTGTGCGGACAGCAGTCTATAGTAAACGCAATCAGCAACGCAAACAGACAATTTCCTCACCGGAGAAGCCGGTATTCTAGGGGCTTATTTCAGCCAAGCCCTAAACACGTGCATACAATCTCCTCACCGGAGGTGCCGGTATTCTAGGGGCTTATTTCAGCCGAGCCCTAACACATGCATGCAAGATCACACTGGCACAAAGCACATAATGTAATTGACACTAGCGCATGGTGGCACGACCATGCCACCCTTTTATAGTAGCAGCTACAGGGCCTGCCAGATAAGGACCAATAGGAACTGCTCCAGAACACAAGTGGTTTCAGGACCTTCCTGGCGGACCAATAGGAGCTGCTGCAGTACCTGAGCATGTGACCCCTAATCTCCAATGAGAGATCTTACCCTGGGCATGCTCAGAAGAGGAAAGCAAGGACTTTGTCCCAAAGACGTCTGCTCGCCACTAACCAGCACTGGCTACAACAACAGAACCTGGAGAGGAAGTAGTAATCCTCTGCACAATGTTAGACTGGGCGAGACGCTGGGACCGACGTCTATGCTGAGCAGAGTCCACTGCGGCAGTAGACGGATGGGAGACCGCAGCAGGGATAGCTCGAGATTCCCCTGTGCAGAAGCGGGAACTCAACCCCCAACATACTGTGACCTGCGGTAAAAAGCTTACCACAGGTCAGCAGGCACCAGTTGATGAGAAACTAGTCCTCCCATCAGGCTATGTCTGCTGTCACTGATAACAGTGATATAAATATCAAAAGACTGACCATCACATCCAAACAGAAATTAGGTCTGAACAGGTGCTTACTTAGAGTAGCCAACTCATATACAACTAAACAAATAAAGTAGCACACTGTAACGCTATGGCATACCAGCATGCATTATGAAAATTGAATTGCATTACTGCACTAGAAATATGAAAAATTGGGAATGCTTAGCGCATAAACTGGCCAATTCATGTCTACCTGGCAGCCATGGTAAGGCAATTCTCATTGCCAGGACCTAATGCCAATCTTCTCTTAGACTGAAGTCTACATCTCTATGGGAACCTAATGTGAATCCTCTCTTAGACTGAAGTCTACATCTCTGTGGAGGGGTAGGATCCTGCTGCAATTAAAAGGGCTTAGAGGTGGAGTGCTTAGTCAGAAGGCTAATGCATACAAATATCAAAAGACTGACCATCACATCCAAACAGAAATTAGGTCTGAACAGGTTCTTACTTAGAGTACCCAACTCATATACAACTAAACAAAGTAGCACACTGTAGCGCTATAGCATACCAACATGAAATATGAAAATTGATAACAGTAATAGCAGTAGACGCTGATGGGAGAAGTCTCTTGTCAGCCGGTGCCTGTGCTCAAAGTTAAAAAAAAAGTAAATTAATTAAATACATGTTCAAATAAAAATAAAAAACACATTCAGCTCACCTAACATCAAATCCCCGACACCCTCGTCTCCTATAAGAAATGTAAAATTAAAAACAACATATACTCACCTTAATGAACAATCCCCGATGCCCTTATCTCCTTGAAAAAAATCAAAAATAATAAAGTACCATATACTCACCTGTCCGCCGTAGTCCACATAATCACGATTGTCTCAAGGTGATAGGAACCTTTATGGCTATTGGCTCCTTCCCAGAATATTAACATCAGCCCTCAGCTTATGGCTTTCCCTCTGCTGGTTATGAAAATTATGCGGAAGCCCAGGTAATTTTTTTTTTACATTTTTTTTGTAAAAATTAACAGTTGATGTTTGGTTACAGCCTATGTAGATTCATTTTGTTAGCGCTCCTACATAGGCTGGTTACAGTGTGTGTGCGTGCGTGCGTGTGCGCGTGTGTGTTTACTTACCAGTTTAGAAATGAGGCTGTCTGACTGACACCTTTTCATTACTAAACCTAGGGCTTAAGGGTATGCCACACTAAACAGCGTCGCTAACGAGATCGCTAAAAAACGTCACTATTTAGCGATCTCGTTAGTGACGTTGTTCTGTGTGGCATGTAGCGACGACGTGGCCCCTGCTGAGATCCTGCTGTGATCTCGTTCGTCGCTGACATCGGTCCGGACCCTATTTTTATCATCGGCGTCCCGCTGGTAAGTATATATCGCTGAGTGTGGCACCTTTTTTTAGCGATTTAGCGGTATTTTGTACCGCTAAAGTCGTTAAGGAGATCGCTAACCGCGATAGCGTCCTTAACGACATCGCTAAATTAAGCCGCTACTAGCGATATTGAAACTATCCCGCTAGCGATCGCATTAGTATGCGTCGTTATCGTGATCGCTAGCGGGATAGTTTAGTGTGGCAGTACCTTTAGTGTCAATGACAGCTGCTGACAAGAAGCCTTAATCCCATTACCCGGATGCTACTGCATCAGAATGAAAAAAAGGGATTGAACCAAGAAATTACATCACAAAACGTTTTTTAAAATATCTTTATTTAACTCAATAAAGCTTTCATTGCTGTTCAAAAGCACATACAAAACCGTGGCAAAAAACGCTGCTACACGCGCATTTTTGCTGCAGTGTTTTTGCTGCCTAGAGATCCAGAAAACATGCAGAAATTTCTGCAAGCAAATACTCAATGTGCGCATGTACCCTAAGGCTGGAGTCACACTATCAATTTTAAAATCGGTCTGATTTTGTTCCTTTCAAAGTCAGACGAGTGTAATGCAAGTGTCATGCATTTTTCACAAGATTACAATCAGATTTTTAACACCTAGCATCTTATTTACATCCTAGGGCCGGTTTCACATATCCTGATATTTCTGGTACTGGAAAAAAAACTGTACCGGATATGTCAGTGACATATACAATTAGTACAGTGTGTGTGCAGCTTAATATACATGTATTTAATTATTAAAAGATTATTTTTTTGAAAAAAAAATGGTATGGGCTCCCGATGGCTGGGAGCAAATGTTTATAGCCTGGGAAGGGGATAATACCACTGGAACTTTCAAGGTTATTAACATCTGGTCACAGCTGTATACTTAGCCTCTTCTGGTTATTAAAATGGAGGACGCCCCCCAAAAAATGATGTAGGGTGCCCCTATAATTAAAAAACAGCAAAGGCTAGGAAGACAGCTGCGGGCTGATGTTAATAGCCTAGGAAGGGACAACGGATGCTGGCCCCCACTATGTGAAAAATATCAGCTCTCAGCCACCCCAGAAAAGGTGCATCTATATATGTGCCAATTCTGGCACTTAGCCTCACTGTTCCCACTTGCCCTGTAGAGGTGGCAAGTGGGGAGATAGTCATATTGTCAGGTGACATCAAGTCCCGTGGTTAGTAATGGATAGGCATCTATAAGACGCCCCCATTGCTAACCTCATAGTCATATTGTATAAAACACAGACACCCAGAAAAAAGTTATTTAATTGAAAAAATGACACAGACTCCTTTAATAAATCTTAATTGAACCATGTGTACAACATTGCTCATTCCACAGACGTTATTGTCTCCTACAAGAGAATTAAAATAAAAAACAACAATATTCCTCACCTTTCAGCTGAGAAGATAATAATCCATTTGTCCCGTGATGGGTCTAGCTCTGCTACATATAGATGGCAGTCTGCATGGTTGCATGATGAGACCATACAGCCTGTCATTCATCAGAGACACTACCGCTGCCCAGTGTCTCGCGGTGAACTGGTGGGACCTGTCTGCTCTCATGCTCCTGGTGACTACAGAAAAGTCCTGAGAGTTCACAGCCAATTAACTCGCTTCACCTAGCTGATGTCAGTGACATCGCTTGTGCTAAAGTCAAAACTGTACCGAAGATGTCAGTGTCCGTGTGTGTAATACGTGTAGCACACATGTTGCAAAAGTGTGCCGCCCGTGTGTCGCATCAGTACCACATGGCGAATGCCAGGGAATCAGTGGTACTATAAGCGCTGTTCCCTTGGGCCGGGAGCTGATGACCACTCTCATCATTCTCCCCTGCTCTGCTGGCTATAAGCATGAGCAGGGTGAGAATGATGAAAGTATTATTTAAGTGAAAACAATTACAGCAAGTGACAGCTTTTAGGACTATTACTTCCATCAGTCTAGACCTGCTGATGCTAATAACAGCAAGGCTGATTATCAAGAATTGAGGGGTCCCAATGCCGTTTTTAAATTATGAGGTGGACAAATTTTCTTTTTCTTATTAATGCCCTAAAGTTTGAAACTTCGAGGGCCAGCAGGTGGCCCCCACAATTTTTAGAGTGCCAGCAGGTGTCTTGTGGACAGATGAGACCAAGATAGAGTTTTTTGGTAAAGCACATCATTCTACTTAAAGAGTTTATAGCGAGTATAACATGATCACCTTGTTGATAAGGTGGTGGAGGAGGAGGAGGATGACACAAAAAAAGAATCCTCAAGCATATACCCATGTTTGAGTGAGAAGGGTTGTATGGGATTACGCCAGAAAAAATACAGCATTTGAGTTTATGTTCTGCTGCTTTCATCCAGTGGTGTGCAGAAGTCTGTCTCAATCCAGCCCTTGCTAATTTTTTTATAAGAGTCAGCATGTCAGCATTTTCAGTTGACAATCAGATGCACTTATCAGTCATAATAACCCAAGCGGCATTAAAAACCCGCTGTGACAAAACGCTAGTGGCAGGGCAGGCAAAGACCTCCAAGGCGTTGAGAGACACTTCATGCCACATATTTATTTTGGATACCTATTAGTTGTATGGCACAGAGGAATCATGGAGGACAAGCGCATCAAGGTCTGGGCGATTGGAGGATCTGAATAAACTGTCCCAGAACTTTGAGAGTATTCCACTGCCTCTGCTGCATCTGGAATCTGTCTCCCTAGACTCCACTCCTTAGTTGTCCTAGGAACTGTGACCTCACACGGCAGTGTGCAGTTTGTCACCTAAGCAGATTAGCTTCTGTAGAGCTTGTTGCCCCTTGGCCTAGGCAGTGCTACAGTGCTTCCAGCTGGCTACTGATGTTTATGTTTCTGAGATGGAGGGTGAGGATGATCAGGAGGAGGAGGTGCAGGAACTGCAGTAGAAGATGGGGCAACCCTGATTGAACTAAGGCCCGCAATCTTCAGTGTCGTTAGCACATGTTAAATCCCAGGGTCTGACTGGGTCCTGGCTTTCAAAATGTTTATCCAGTGTGCCATCAGGAAAATGCAGTGTCCGCGGCCAAAAGCACTTGTCCAGGTGTCCGTGGTTAAGTGGACTTCCCCAGTACTGCATTGGTCAGGGCACGGCTGATGTTATGGGACACATGCTTGTGTATGGCGGGGAGGGGACAGCACACAAGGAAAAATAGTGGTGACTGGGCACCGAGTATCAAAAGATGGACGTCGCCATGAGGTTGTGGAAAGGTTCCGTCTCCACAAGCCTAAACGGCATTTCCAGGGCAAGCAGTCAGGAAATGTAGCTGTTTAGTATTATTGCCTGTGGGTGGCTGTGTACTTACGCTTGTGTTCCAAGGCCTGGTGTAGGGACAACTGAGCACTGTGCTACGACAAGGACATAGACATGGTTGCTGACAGTGGTTGCAAATGTGTAACGGCAGGTGAATGGTGGAGGCATCTTCACCTACATTTTAGACAGGGGATTGTTGTGTGCATAGAACAGAGGAAGAGATTGTGGTGTCACCCGTAGACAATGTTTCTGGACCCTGGTGTTCGGCCTAAGTAGTCAGTTGCTTTGCTTACATTTGCCTGAGCTTGCTGGTAGTGGTCAGGCTGGTAGTTGTGCTGCCCCTGCTGATGCTAGCATGGCAGATGTTGCAAATTATCTTTTTTGAGTTAACTGGACTGTCTTTAAAAATTGCCAGACTTGGGAAGACTTTACCCTTGGTTTGGCAACTTCACCCGTGTTGGTGCTCTGGGGATCAGTTGCCCACCCTGTGTCTATGGCCACTCTACTGCCTCTTCCTGCATGTTGTGATGCTGCGAATCCCTATTTCTGTGCTCTTCTGTCTTCACTCCGCATGTCACCTTCCCAGGTTGGGTCAGTGAATTAATCATCCACCACATCTTCCTCTTCTGCACCCTGGTCCTTCTCCTGACTTGCTGATGCAACAACAATACTTGTGGACAATTGTGTCTCATCATCATCCAGCTCATGCGACAGTAGTTGCATTTTCACACCATCGCCTTCTTGTGAGCGTGGCTGCTCAATATTTGGGCATCTCTACATGCATTCTCCTCATGTCCCGCTTGAAATGGGCAAGGCGAGAGGCCTGAATCTATAAATGGAAGTGTGATCAGCTCTTTGGGGTGTCCAAGTGTGGGATCTCTTGTCTCCGGGCACTCAACATGGTGGGAGGAAGGAAGATCGGGGTTAGGATTACATTGTCCAGAATCACGGCTACTGAGATTAGACCGTGTGAAAGACGGAGTGGTGCTGGCAATGTGACTGGAAGCATTATCTGCTATCCATCCAACAACCTTTTCACACTAGCTTCAAGAGTGGTGTCCTGGGCCCCCTACAAAGTTGGACAGAAAGCTAGATTGACTTGATATATGTGATTGCTGTGCTGCCATGGCAGGTACAGTTTCACCTTGTTCATGGCCTCAGCCTTTGCGCTTACCATCAGCATCATGTCCACTTCCCTGTCCCTTCCCAAATGCTTTGCCCATTTTAAGTTACATATGATATATCCTCGTTAAGAAAACATTGCAGTATTACAATGACAGGAAAATTTGCCCGCTTCAGATGGACTTCTTAGAGTGCAGCATCAATATAGTGATGCTATTTATAATCAATTTTTTGTGCATTTTGAGCACAAATGGAGCTTGATAAATGGCATATAAAATTTCACGGCTGAAAAAAATTGCAGTATTACTATTGCAGGAACATTTTCACACCTCAGATGGACTGGTTACACTGCAGGAGCAATAAAGCGATCCTATTGAGATCCAACCAAGCCTGGCTGTATGCTTTTGATCCACAACTGCTGCAGTAAAAATGGTGTATAATATTTCCCTGCTCAAAAAAATTTAGAGCAAAAATAATTAAGAGCAAAAATAATACGCGATCTCTTCAGCACAATCTCTCCCTAAGTGCTGCTAACAGCAATATTACTATTAATTATCTTTAGCCCCAAGAAGGACTGTTGTACTTAAAAGAAATGTTAATGTGGTTGAATCCCTGACTAATATGCTTCTACAATTCTATCCCTCTTTCCCTCCGGGGTACAGTGTGATGAGCATAGCATCACAGGTTTTATATAGACCTGATAAAGCTATGCGGCCAACGAATCACAGTAATGACACAACCATGTTGGCTACAACATTACAGTAACTGGCAGGCAATCTCTACATGTTTATTGGCTGTCTAAAAAGCACCAAACATGTGAGGCAGGGACTTGAGCATTAAAAAATACTCACTGAGTAACAAGCATCCCGAGCACACTGATGCTCGAGCGAGTAACGATTAGTAATGAATATGCCTTCTCATCACTAGAGTTCCCACATAGTGACAACAGTATGGCTGAAATATGGGCAAAAACATACTGACCTATGGTTTTATCTCAAATTAGCATGTTTTTACAGTGATTGTAAATGGTTGAATGTTTTTGTGAGTCAAACTGTAGCTGCAAAACAAGAGGACCATTGATAATCAATTTGAAAGCTGAGCTGTTTTGCTGTAAAAACTCTAGCTCTTAGATAAGACAGCTGAATATTTCACAGAATATGCCAGCTCTGAGATTGTCATGTAGCAGGAGGACAAAGGCCTACTGACCATGTCTGTGAATTATAGCCCAACGCATTCTTCATAAATTCTCCATCCGCATGCAAACGCAGTTACCTTTCCATTGAGGTGTCTAAAAACTGCAACAGTTGAGAAGTGACTAAATACAGTAGTTTCAGGTAATATTTTGTGATAATCGAGGACTGTAGTCCTACAGTGCTCAATTATCACTAAATAATATACCAAGCATAATGAAAGTCAATGGGAAACTCGAGCATAATCCAGAAGACACAGGGGCTGGTGAGGAAGAAAAATCTCTGAAATGGATGACCCTCTAAACATTATGAGCGAGGGTTGTCTGTTTTTCCTCTATAGATTATGATTGAGGGCTGCATGATGACCTACTAAAAATTTTGAGCGAGGACAGCATGATAACTATGTTCATATGGTGGAGAAGGAGAAGGAGAAGAAAAAGAAGAAACCTTGAACCTAATACACTTTTTTTTACACCAGCTTTATATTCCGATGCTGTCATCCAGTGGGGTTGAGAAGTCTGGGCAAAAACAGGCTTTGTTCATTTGGATAAGAGTCAGCCTGTCAGCAGTTTTAGATGATTTTTAGACTTTTGAGTTTTAGACTCTGACGAAACACTAGCATCAGGGCAGGGCAGTACCTTCAAGGTGAAGAGGAACAGTTCATGCCTTCTGTCCAGCTTGGATACCCAATAGTTGTACGGCACAGAGGAATCACAGAGGATGCTGATACGGTCGACTAGGTACTTCATCAGCATATTTCAAAACCTGTCCCTCCTTGTCAGACTTCCCCATGCATCAGTGCCAGGGTGCTGGGAGGGTCTAATGAAACTGTCTCTGACTTTTTATAGTGTTCTCCTGCCTCTGTTGCAGCTGATATGTGTCTCCCTCGCTATTCCTTTTTGGTTGCTCAAGGAAGTATGACCTCTGCCAACAGTGTTTTCAGATGTGAATTTTTGCACTAAATGTGCAACTAGGGCCTTCTGGTATTGCACCATTTTACTAGCCCTTTATGCCACAGGAAGGAGAGATGAATAATTCTCCTTGTAGCGTAGGTTGAGAAGAGTGAACAACCAGTTATTAGAAATGGGCAAACCTGTGGATGTTCAGATCCGGCGGGTTTGCTGAACATTTTAAAACAGTTTGGTTTGGGTACCAGAATGGTTCTCGAAATTAAACCTGAACCAGGACCCCATTCAAATAAATGGGGGGGCCTGAACATTGGGTGTTTCCCACATTGTCATTTGTGTGACAGCACGATAAACACTGGCTCTGGTCCATGGTAAGTTTGTTACCGCCGGTCAGAGCACTACAGTTCCTTCGCAGTCATACAGATGACAGCATGTGCACAAGCAGCGGCGCAATAATTTTTTTAAAAAATGGAGTGCGGTCCTCTTCTATTTTTAACAGCCAGCACAGGTAAAACCGACAGCTAAGGACTGCAGCCCCCAGCTGTCAGCTTTATCTTGGCTGGTTATCAAAAATAGAGGGGTAAAAATAATTTTAAAAAGGCGCAGTGTCCACTCCCTCTTTTCTAAAGCAGAGAACTGGGAGCTAATACTCTCAGACTGGTAAGGGACCAAGGATATTGCACCAATTCTGTCTCTTTACCTGGCTCTTCCCACTTGCGCTGGTGCGGTAGCAAGTGGGGTAATATTTGTGGGGTTGTGTCAGATTTATATTGTTAACTGACATCAAGCCTATAGATTAGTTATGGAGAGGTACATATATGAAGCCAACATTACTAACCTCATAATTAGATTATAATAAAGACACAGCAAGAATAAAGTCTTTTATTTGAAATAAAACTCACAGCCCCTTTTACCCATTTATTTTCAAAAATTAAAACTAGCAAACATCAAATTTCTCATCTGTTTGACGAGAAGATAATCCATATTTGTCCCACGAAGAAGTTTAGTTCTGCTACATCCAAAAAGCTCAACAAGCCAACCAGAACAAACCTGACACAGGAGCTTGATTTCGCTCTAGCAGTGTGTTTGGCTGATGTGAGAAAGGTCACTGGAGTTAATAGTTGATGAACCCTGGTCATAACAGAAAGTATGTATAACTGTATGGATGAATAATTGAATCAGACAAATTTCTCAATGCTTTTTTGTAGTGTTATATATACCACCGAAATGTACCCAGATACATCCAAGAACACGTAAAACTGTATGGATGAGCAATATAATTCTGAAAACAATTAGACTACTTGTTTTGAGGATTAGATACCACCGAAATCAACCCAAAGACATGTAATATTCTACGGATGAGCAATATAATACTGATACTTTTTTTACAATTTTTTGAGGGTTAGAAACTACCGAAATCTTCCCAAGAACATGTAATACTCTATGGATGAGCAATATAATACCAATACATTTATGAACAATTTTTTGAGGGTTATATACCAAAAAAATATACCTAAGAACATGTAATAATCTATGAATAAGCAATACAATACAGAAAAAAAATTGAACAAGTTTTCGGAAGGTTAGATACCACCAGAATCTACCCAAGAATATGTAAAACTCTATGCATGAGCAATATAATACCAAAACAGTTTTGAACAATGTTTTGTAGGGTTAGATACCACCGAAATGCATCCAAGAAGATGTAATACTCTATGGATGGGCACTATAATACAAGAAAAAATGAGACAAAATGTTTTAAGGGTTATATACCATCAAAATCTACCCAAGAACATGTAATACTCTATGATTGAGCAACTTAATACTGATACATTTTTTAACAATGTTTTGGAGGGTTGTACACCAGTGAAATCTACCCAAGAACATGTTTAAGTCTATGGATGAGCAATTTAATACCGTTACATTCTTAAACAATTTTTTGGAGGGTTATATACTCACAAAATGTACCCAAGAATATGTAAAACTCTATGGATGAGCAATATAATACCGATACATTTTTGAACAATTTTTTGGAGGGTTAAATTTGATCAAAATGCTCCCAAGAAGACGTAATACTCTATGGATGTGCAATGTAATACCAATACATATTTTTCCAATTTTTTTCAGGCTTAGATACCACCGAAATCTACTAAGAACATGAAAACCTATGGATAAGCAATATAATTCAGATACATTTTTGAACAATTTTTTGGAAGGTTAGCTATCACCGAAATGTACCCAAGAACACGCAATACAGTATGGATGAGCAATATAATTCTGAAAAAATTAGACAACTTGTTTTGAAAGTTAGATACCACCGAAATCTTCCCAAGGACATGTAATACTCTATGGATGAGCAATATAATACTGATACATTTTTGAACAATTGTTTGGAGGGTTATATAGCACCAAAATATACCCAAGAAGACATAATACTCTATGGATAACTAATTTATTTAAGATTGGAGATGAGTGAATACTTCAATGTTCGGTTCGGATTACGTTCACCGATTTTGCTGATTAATTTGTCGAAAATTGGCCTAATATTACCGAATGCCATTCACATCAATGGGAGGCAAAAAAAACGCATGCACAACACCTTATAACAGCTCCAAATGCTGCCAAAATACATCAAATGAGGGACAGACACCAGGAAAGTGGCCTAAATTCACCCTCATTCCAGATTTTAGCATGGCACTGCAGCAATCAGCCAGGCATGAGGTATCGGAGTCTGGGACAGCAGTTACATCTTTCAATTGAACGTCACAGTAACAAAAGGTTAGTGAGGGATCAGTGTAGGGCCCCTTTGCTGGGAGCACTGATACCACATGCAACACCTCTACTTGCTTTCATGCTGACCCACACTCAGGTGGCACAAATATCAGTTTTCTAGATGACCATTGTCAGAAAAATTTAAGGATAGTAACACGGGTAGTTGAGTCCAAGGAAGTGGAGGCCTGACAGTCTCGGAAGCCTACTGCTACAGTCAACACGCATGAAGGAGACCCAATCAGGAGTGTTCACATTTCCAAAAAATATTGGCAGACACCGCCAAGGTGGCATCAATTTCATCACAGTATAGATAGTATAATAGAGACCGACAGTTCTTCCACTACATCCAAAACAGCAGATGGACACCCAACAAGGACTGTTCACATTTAAAGAAATGAGGGCCTTACACCACAGAAGTGGCATCAATTTCACCACAGTTGAAATAGTATAATAGAGACCGACAGTTCTTCCACTATACATAATACAGCAGATGAACACCCAAACAGGAGTGTTCACATTTCCAAAAATTATTGGCAGACGCCACCAAAGTGGCATCAATTTCACCACAGTATAGATAGTATAATAGGGACCGACAGTTCTTCCAATACACCAAAATACAGCAGATGGACAACCAACAAGGAGTGTTCACATGTAAAGAAATGAGGGACATACACCACAGAAGTATTATACAGAAATAGTATAATAGGGTCCAACAGTTCCACTACACCCAATACAGCAGATGGAAACTCATAAAGGAGTGTTCACATTTAAAGAAATGAGGGACTTACACCACAGAAGTGGCATCAATTTCACCACAGTAGAAATAGTATAATAGGGACTGACAGGTCTTTCACCACATCCAATCCATCAGATTAACACCCAATCAGGAGTGTTCACATTTCCAAAAATTATTGGCAGACACCACCAAATTGGCATCAATTTCACCAAAGTAGAAATAGTATAATAGGGACCGACAGGTCTTTCACTAGACCCTTTGCAGCAGATGGACACCCAACAAGGAGTGTTCGCATTTAAAGAAAGGAGGGCTTTAAACCACAGAAGTGGCATCAATTTCACCACAGTAGAAACAGTATAATAGGGACCTACAGGTCTTTCACTACACCCAATAGAGCAGAAGGACACCCAACCAGGAGTGTTCACATTTCCAAAAATTATTGTCAGACTTCTCCAAAGTGGCATCAAATTCACCACAGTAGAAATAGCATTATAGGGACCGACAGGTCTTTCGCTACTCCCAATGCAGCAGATGGACACCCAACAAGGAGAGTTTGCATTTAAAGAAATGATGGCCTAAACTACAGAAAAGGCATCAATTTCACCACAGTAGAAATAGTATACTCGGGATCTACAGGCCTTTTAGTACTCCCAATACAGCAGATGGACACCCAACCAGGAGTGCTCACATTTCCAAAAAATATTGGCAGACAACATCAAAGTGGCATCAATTTCACCACAGTAGAAATAGTGTAATAGGGACCGACAGTTCTTCTACTACACCCAATACAGCAGATAGACACCCAACAAGGAGTGGTCACATTTAAAGAAATGAGGGCCTTACACCACAGAAGTGGGATCAATTTCACCACAGTAGAAATAGTATAACAGGGACCGACAGGTCTTTTACTACACCCAATTACAGCAAATGAACACCCAACCAGGAGTATTCACATTTTAAATACTGAGTGCCTGACTCCACCGAAGTGGAATAACTGTCATGAGAATAGAAATAGTATAATTGGGACCGATACGTCTTCCACTACAGCTAACCCAGCAGATATAGACCATCCATGACTGTTCACATTTCCAAAAATTTGTGTTATCATCATCAGCAGCAGCAGCAGCCACAGGAGCCACATTAATGCATCACACTTAAAAATGCAATATCACCTAGTCTGTACAGTCTGCAATTGGGGTGCAAAAGTCTTTGGAGATCCATGACTTGTTCATCTTAATGAAAGTTAGGTGGTCTACTCTTTCAGGGGACAACAGGTTGCGCTTATCCGTCAGGACACCACCAGCAGCGCTGAAGACACGTTCTGAGAGAACGCTGGCTGCCGGGCATGATAAAACCTCCAAGGCGTGTGATGCGAGCTCAGGCCACTCATCAATTTTGGAAGACCAAAATATGAAAGAGTCCAAACCCTCCCTGATGGTATTGATGGTATTGATGTTTAGTTCTAGATACTCCTGCACCATCCTCTCCATTCGTTTACCACATGTAAGACTTGGACTCTGTTGTGCTGGTGCACAAGTTCGTCTAAAAAAGTGTCAAAGGAGTCACAGAAATTGCTTCTTCCACTTCCACCGCTGTTGCTGCTGCTAATGTTTTGGTGTTGATGAATTGACGTGCCAGAGGTTGGAAGTCTACAGCTTTGATGCGAACTGTGTGCTTCACTGCTGTTTGGGAAAATCTCTCATAAGTTTGTGTAAAAGCGTGTTCAGTACTCCAGCATTCGCAGGTCCCTTTCTAGGGCGGGAATCATCTGGCAAAATTTTCTGTCAAAGCCTTTGGGATTCCAAGGCTTGTGGAGCAGCACCTGTCCCCACAGCGATCAGAGTCACCCAGTGCCCAGTCAGCGAGATGTAATGCCCTTGGCCATGCTTACTAGTTGAAGTGTCTGTGGTGAAATGCATCCTGGCAGACAGAGATTTTGTCATGGAACAGATGATGTTGCCTGCGACATGCTGGTGTAGTGCAAGCACAGCTTTCTTAGAAAAGTAATGGTGACTGGGTAATTGATACCGAGGGACTGCGACGGCCATCAGCTTTCAAAAACAGTCTGTATCTACCAGGTGGAAAGGCATTTCCATGGCCAACAAATTGGAGATGGTGGAGTTCAACCTCTTAGCTTTGTCATGCGTAGGAGGCAACAATCTTTTAGGTGACCACAACTGCAGAACCGTGGGCTGGCTGCAGTGCTGAGAGAGGGCGGATTACGGTTAACGCGGTCAAACTGCTGGACCGTGAGAGAGGTGCAGGCGGAGATGCTACTGTGGATTTTGAAAATTGTGGTGTACTCGTTCTCTGTCATCGGTCAAAAACAGCAAGTATGTCCGCTTCCATTACAGTTGAAGGCGGCCTCTCAGTCAGCGTGACTGGATCGGTTAAAGAACCCGATGTTCTGCGGTCGAACACCTGCATCTCAATAGTTGTCATGGTACCGGAGAAGGAAGAAGCAGCAGATGCGATTGATGTGGCGGCTGATGGTTGTTGAGGTCTGCTGGTCCACATATTTGCGCAGTGGGATTCCCACAGTAAAGCATATTGATTGTGCACGTGAAGGTTCATACATATAATAGTCAAATTATTGCACTTTTTTCCTTGACTCAGTTCTTTTTGCAAAGTTGGAAGATTACGTGAGTTGGCTCATCCTTTGCAGTGTCAAAAAAGGACCAGGCTAGACAATCCTTGCAACCCCTGCGAGCTGCAGACCCACTGACACTGCTGGTCAGAGGCACGGTTGTGGCTGCGGATGCATCGCTCGTCATGGCTGTATCACTACATGTCTGCGACGTACGGCGCAACATAACCTCCTCGTCTTCCTCCTCAGATGACCTACTCAGCTGTGTACCTCTGTGTTCATGCCAACTGGGATCTAATACCTCATCATCATCATCCTCTGTGTTATCACATTCCTCGCTCTTGGAGTCACTCTCCTCCCTCTTACTTCATCTTGCCCTGGATCCAAGCTAAAAAAATTTTGGGCATCGGTGCAGATTTCCTCCTCTTGACTCTGCAAAGCTTTTGAGTACACTTCTGGTGAACATGGCATAGAATGTGTGAACAGCTCTTCAGACTCACCCATCTGTGGTTTCATACAGTCAGTTGAACGGTTAGATAGTTGGGACATGGGAGGACGCAAGGGGAATTTGGGTGACCCACCTCTGTGGACTGTACTGGGTGTGATGTTGAGGAGGAGGAAAGGCCACTTGAAGCTGCACTTGCCATCCACTCGAGTACATGCTCTTTCTGGGCATCATCGACAAGGCATACCTCTGTGTGTCTGTCAAAGAAAGGTATTGGTGTAGCCTGTTCAGTAACATAAGTTGTCAGTTGTCTTTGCATAAGACATGACGATGCTTCACTAGTGCTTACCACCTATTCCATGTACACCTTGAACACCAAGCCTAATTCCCCTTCCACCAATGCCTCGCTTTTTCCCAGTCATGTTGCTCAGATAGTGTGGTAGGAGCACAGTATTAGCAACCAAAAATTAGATTTTAAACTCTACACCACCTCTGCAAACAGCCGAATTTCAGTGACAGTAAATTCAAAGTTGAAATATGGCATGCTATATCGTGTTAGTCACAGTAAAAAGAATTGTTTGAGTGTGGATGAGGCCTGTATGACAAAGAAGTTATGCTACAAACTATTTTAAAGTCAGGTCCCCTATTGTATGACACTAGTAACAGAATAATTTTTTGTGGCCTATGGATCAGGCCTCTATAACACACTAAAAGCTACAACTATTTTAAAGTCAGATCCCTTACTATATGCCCTTAATAACAGAAGACTTTTTTGTGGTCTATGGACCAGGCCTCTATAACACACTAGATGCTATAAACTATTTTAAAGTCAAATCCCTTACTATATCACATTATTAACAGAATATTTTTTGTGGCCTATGAATAAGGCCTCTTCAACACACTAGATACTACAAACTATTTTTAAAGTCAGGTCCCTTACTGTATGACGTTAATAACAGAAGACTTTTTGGTGGCCTATGGATCAGGCCTCTATAACACACTAGATGCTACAAACTATTTTAAAGTGAGGTCCCTTACTGTATGACGTTAATAACAATAATTTTTTGTGGCCTATGGATCAGGCCTCTACAGCTTTATTTCAACCCAATCAAATGACAAAGTGTGATACGGCGGGTTGTCTAACTTTTTGCAACTAAAAAATTATAAATTTTTTAATGTGCCTTAGGTCTGCAGACACGCTCATATCTCCTCCACAAAATGACAATGTGGGATACAGCAGTCTGTTTCACATTTAGCAACAGAAAAAATGATAACTTTTTTAATGTGCCATAGGTCTGCAAACAGTTTTATATCACCACAGCACTTTACTAGCTACATGTGAATTAGAATGCTATACTCGTACATGGAGCACAATAGAAGCAGTGCACTACGCGTGTCCTGCTGGCTTTCTTTGTGGACCTCAGTAATGTCCAAAAAAGTGAAAAAAAATACTGGAAGGTAAATAGCCTCACTGGACAGTAGATCGCTAAACTATCTGACTGATACACAGCCACCTAGCTAACTAGCTAAAATGTGGGATACAGCACGCTTTTTCACATTTACCTAGTGAAAAAATATTAATTAGAATGCTATACTCGTGCACGGAGCCCAATAGAAGCAGTGCACAACACACTTGTAGTACATGTGCTCTGCTGGCTTTGTCTGTGGCCAAAAAAACTGCTGGAATGTAAATTTAACAGCCACACTGGACAGTAGCTAGCTACACTATTTGACTGATATACAAGCGCCTAACTAACTAGCTAAAATCTTGCTGTTAACAGTACCAGCATCAGGAGCAGCCTCTCTGCGCTGTTACAGTGTCAAAATGACACTAAAACAAGATATCCACTATTTATATGGAGAGGGACATGTGATTTGAGCAGCCAATGACACAAGCCATTGTGTCAGGACATTGTAGGTGTTTCCTGCCCCCTGATTGGCTAGCCGCAATGTGCACACATAAAGTTAGGAAAAGAAAAAAAATGACTGCTTACAAGAATGCCTGGCCTCTGAGCTCTGCAAACCCCCTCCCCTCATCAAACATGTGCCAAACGCTCATGATACACCACCATTATCATTGCTAAAGTGCTGAAAATATTTTTGTGGCAACGTAAATATTTTCCCGCTCTTTTACCGAATGTTACCGATTTTTACTGATTTCATAAAATTTTGCTCGGGTTTCTGATCATGAATCTGAATGTGCCATATTCGTGCCAAACTTATTTTTGGCAATAATTTTCCAATCAAATTCGCTCATCACTAATTAAGATACGTTTTTGAACGCTTTTTTTGAGTGTTATTTATTACAGATATGTACCCCAGACCATGGAATGCTGTATGGGTGGGAAATTTAACCCAAGTAAATTTTTTAACAGTATCTTAGTGTTATATATCCCAGAAATGTATTCCAGACCATGCAATAGTCTATGGGTGAGAAATTTAACACAGATACAGTTTTTAACCATTTTTTGGAGGGTTAGATATTACAGAAATTTATGCCAGACCACAAAATAGTGTATGAGTGATACATTTTACCTAGACAAATTTTTAATGCTTTTTTTGAGTTTTAGATACCACCATAATGTACAATACCCGCATTAAACTGTATGGATGACTAATTAAATCCAGAAATACATTTTGAACATACATATTTTGAAAGCGTAGTTTATGTAATACTACACTTATAATAGCTGTGCAGAAAGTGCAAAGACAGGAAAAAATTATGAGGTTCATCCATAGACCCTTGAAAGGGAACAACTAGCTGGCCTCATTCAAATATTTTTAAAGTATAATTGCTATAATCCTACATTCATAAAGGAAATGCACAAAGTGCAAAGCCAGTAAAAATTATATATTATAAAAATTATAAGGATGGTAATACAGTAATTTTTTTCACCTCACCGAAACACACTACAGAAGCGTAATCATGCTCCTTTCTCAGTGTGTTCTGGCTGGCTTGTTTAATGGTCACATCATGCCAGTGTTCAATAAACCACCCAGATGTAGCAGAGTTGGACTTCTTCGTGGGGCAGATATGGATTATCTTCTCTTTGGACAGTTGAGGAATATGGTGGTATTATTTTTTATTTTACAGTAACAAATGGGAAAAAGATTTATTTGTTTAAAATAAAGGAGTCTGTGTCTTCCTTCCAATTAAAGAACTTTATGCTGGCTGTGTATTGTATTTTTTACAGTATGACTATGTAGTTAGTAATAGGAAAGTCTTATAGATACCTCTCCATTACTAACCTGTGGGCTTGATGTCAGCTAACCTTACAAAGGCAACATCACCCCCACAACTATTACCCCACTTGCCACCGCCACAGGGCAAGTGAAAAGAGCCGGGCAAAGCACCTGAGTTGGTGCATTTAATAGATACTCCTTTTCTGGCATTGCTCTGGGCTGTTATTGTTAGGCTAGGGGGCAATATCCATGGCCCCTTTCCAGTCAGAGAATACCAGCCCCAATCTGTCTGATTTAGGTTGGCTGGTTGTCAAAAATGAGGGGGGTGCTACTCCTCTTCTTTTTTATTATTTTTAATAACCAACCAAGATTCCCTATAATGAGGCAGATTGAGACACTGTGGATTCTGTCTGGTTTATAATCCAGCAGTGTCTGTCTATTTAAATGTGCATATTTCTAGTCCAGCAATTTTTGTGCTGCAAAAGTCAAATGGCGCTCCTTCTCTTTTGAGCCCTGTCATGCGGCCAAACATTATTTTCCATCACATATGGGGTTTTGGTGTATTCAGTTGAAATTGCATAACAAATTACATTGTCCATTTAATTCTTAAAAATGATGCTGATATAAAGTATAAGAAGCAGACGGCTAGCACAGCCAGTATTTGGAGGTGCCTCCGGTAGGTTTCCAGGCCGTGGTATATAGTAATAGAAAACTGGGCACACTCTATTCTGTGCAGTGATGAAATTTAATGTGCAAATACATACAGTAGTCACAAACGTTTCGGTCTATCTAGACCTTCTTCAGTGTACAATGTAAAAGGTTGCACTGACGGCAAAGCATGCCGTTTTCACAGACATAGCCACAAGAGAGGAAGAGCGGCTGTGTGGCTCAGGACGCGGTGTCCACCTCTCTGACTTGCGGTGGACACCGCATCCTGAGCCACACAGCCGCTCATCCTCTCTTGTGGCTATGTCTGGGAAAACGGCATGCTTTGCCGTCAGTGCAACCTTTTACATTGTACACTGATGAAGGTCTAGATAGACCGAAATGTTTGTGACTACTGTATGTATTTGCACATTTGATCACGGCACAGAATAGAGTGTGCCCAGTTTTCTTTTGCGGATATAAAGTAGGCATATGGTAAATGGTATTTATTATCTATTTTATGTAGTATAACTATTTGGTTTCAAAATTGCAACAGTTTTCACATTTTTTTGTAAAATTTTTCATATTTTCATAAATAAGCACAAATTATATTGATCAAAATGTACCACTAACATGAAGTAGAATATGTCCCGAAAAAACTATTTTAGAATCACTGGCATATGTTGAAGCATTCCAGAGTTATTACCACATAAACTGACACTGGTTAGAATTGTAAAATTTATTCTGGTCAGGAAAGTGAAAATAGGCTTGGGGCTGAAATAGTTAATAATGATAAAATAAATAAAGCACCAGCTGATCACATATTCTAGTACATCAATAAATGAAAGATTCCCTTAATATTTTTAATAGAATATATTGGAATTAATTTTCTCACAACCAATACTGATCATTTGGTTCTCCAGGTGGCACATACTCTGATGATACAGCATCTTTAACTTTGACTCTACAGTCTTTCTACACATTACTACAAGGGTCACATTGGAATGCATAAAAAAATGACCTCTGGCTCACACCCTTCCTAATTGATTGAGTTTAGATCAGTCAGAATACCGGTCAGATGGTGTAACGAAAGACAAAAACTGAGTGGATAAATAATAAACAAATTAATGTCACAGTTACTTACGTAATACACATAACGAATGGAATATACAATAACATTTTTTACTAGGAGTGCTTCTTTAGAGTGATGTAAAACTATAGAATTATTCCCCAGGACTATTAAACGTGCCGTCACCGCTAATACATTTTTTGCCATCGTTCTTTGCCATTTCTTTATGCCTTTGCCCTGCTTTTACTTTCCTAATTAAACATAGCCTAAAACATCTTTCAAATCACTGTGTGTGTAAAGGGCCAATGTAATACAAGCTGTAAAGCCTTTTCGTCTGTTAGTGAAATAAATGGGAGAACCGGGAGGGGTGGAACAGGGCTTAGCGGCCTCTGTTCTGTATTTATTTTCCACTTATGGTATTACATTGCCGTCAGCACTCCAGACAAACAGGGTAATCAAACCCAGCCCTAGGCCCTTTACATTACTTACAAATAAATAAGGAAATAAAGAAAGAAAGTTGGATTTTTACTGGAGCTACCATCTACTTTTTTCAAATTGAAACTTCACAAGAAAAAAGGCAAAACCTGTTTTGTATTTAATTTATTTGCATTTTCAGCCCTGAAGGGAAGCTTGTAAAATTATTTCACTTTTCTTTTTCCTCTTTAAATGAAGCAGCGGCAGGCACTCTCCTATGCAGAGAATTGGTAATGTCTGAGATTCAATCTAGGCTATAAGCCACTTATAAGATAATCTTGTTTACCCCATACTACTGAGATATTAAGAAATATACAATGTGATGGAAAAGAAGATCAGGATAGTTGTCTCATCTTTTATTTGATTCAAAATTTACCTGAATAAAAGTACATTGTTCAGGGAGATGTTACTTAGACCTTGTTGAATAGGAAAAGAAGATTAAAGATTAAGGAGATCCATCACTTTTAATTGTAATAGTGCAGTACATGGCTTTTATTCTTAACGAAGATGCAGCAATAGAAAGAAAAGGACCAAAAGTTGGAAAGCACTGCTCTCTGTCCACCATCTGGTACTCAAGGACTCTTCTTTCTGTTATTGTAGCTCCAGCTCGTTCACTGTAGGCTGGGACTTCCAGTTCTCGACCAGGTCTGAGAGGTCACTGGCCTCAGAGGTCCATGATGTGACGACGTGTGAAGACCAGTGACCTCCAATGTGTCCCCTGATGTGGCGCACAACAGGAGAATCAAGAAGCGGCTGTGGGATCAGACAATGAGCAGCAAGTAGAAGAGGGGCTGGACAGGTGAGCGATGAGGTGAGTATAAGATTTTTGTTTTACGTGTTACGTTTATTGTGCTCTGCGTTCTGGAGAGAGCATAACAAAGGATATTTTTCTAGAATAACTTTAAAGCAAATCAAACTTCATAGGAAAATCCATATGATTTGGTAACTTCTAATTTCATCAGAGCCTCTAATCTCTGTAGATAAGACAATAGAACACTCAGAAGCAGCAATGTCAGCCTCCCACAGCAACAGCTGTAACCTGATCTCTCAGTAAATCTTAAGATCTATATCCATGCATTCCCCTGTTTAAATAATTTATCAATGAATTAATAGTGAGTACTCAGTCCAAGAGGTTGGAAGGACGAGGGTGTTAATGGCTTGATGAGTCTGATAAGGAGAAAAAGATGTATGTTTATATAACACATTCTGAAACATTTATCTTTTTATTATATTTTTTTTTTTTGCTTTTTATTGCATTTTGAGATACATATAATTCATTAACTTCTATTATTTGGGGGTAACTCACCCTCAAATTTACCAGCTTGCACCCTATCATAAATAATGTTAGAAATATGTTAATCTTGCAAGCCAAGAAAAA
>VIAB01003969.1:129088-139600 GCA_009801035.1 Oophaga pumilio
GAGCTTTTTCTATTCTAATATTATTATTATTATTTTTAATGACCACTTTTTGCTTTTGCTTCCATTTGTGGGTTGAAAAAAAGAGACAAAAACTTAAAATTAAAGGTACATTTTGAAACAAAAGCAATTACCATACAATTAATTGAGGCTATTTATTGTCTTTGGCAGAAATAATTTTCTCATGAATAGTCATATTCACACACATGGCTGTCTTCCTACATTTCTGATCATAGATTATAACAAGCAATGTTTGTTTAAATTTACTATTTGCATTCTTTTATGTAGCAAACAAAACATACACATTTTTATTTCTGGAAGAAAAAATGTTTCTGATTTATTTCAAAAGCATATTTCATCTACAGTAATCTAAATTAGTTTCAAATTAACAAATTGAGAGGTGCTGAGATAGGAATAAATTAATCAGTTGTTTTTTTACAGTAAAATACAAAATGTTTGATAACTGAGGTAGATGCATTTTAATTATGGCACCACTGCCAAAACTATGAATAGATCCTGTTCAACTAATTTTTAAAAAGTAAAAGCAGAGTACATCAAAATCAATCATTTGTACTTTAAAAGAAAGGTTCAGAGCTAGGGAGCAAAAGGAAATTTTACATTGGCACCTTTTTATGCACTCCGGCTGAGTAAGAATGCCTTCAAAAAGAGAAATGTTAATTAAATGAAAGTGAATGAACAAAACACAAATGTAAAACAAATAAATATTTGGTTTGACCACAATGGATGGGCGAATTGATTTGCAGGACTCTTGTCCATTGGCCAAGTCAAGACAGAAAGCCTACAAATATCCTTACTTTCCAGCTTTCCTGGCTCTATTTGATAAGGAATGGTGGGAGATATTTTCAGATCTCCCGTTCAGTGGTCACAGATTACTGACCTGGCTGGTGGACCATAATCCTGAAAATCAATTCTATCATCTCACAGGTGAGTTTGAATGAGCACCACATGCTTGAGACAAAGTTGTTTCCCCTCTTTTTTGAAAAGGTGCCAACAATTTTGTCCTGCCCGTTTTTTGTTTTTTTTTGTGAAATTATGTCCAATTTTTCTCTATTTTTATGTTGTTTCAATACACACAAAGAAAATAAACTTGTGTGTAACAAAGCATATGCAGTTGAAATAATTTTCTGGAAGAAATACTTCATTTTCTGGAACAATTTCAAGAGCGCCAACACTGTCGGCCATGACTACGTATATAAAATATTTTCTTATAGGGTATGGTATAAATCAGATGCGTTTAGGGGAAATAAAGTTAATTTAGTCATCTGTCTGTATTCACACTTTGGAGGCAAAGGTAGGAGCAACCCCAATGAATGAGGGGTAATATACATTTATCATTTGTGATTTTCCCATGCGAATGCTTTTGCAAAAAAAGGACACATAAACTTCTACAGGGCTGACTTGTTGCATGTTGCAATATACAGTACTATAAAGTACAGTGATCAAATCCCACTTCCATAATTGCTTAAATAACAATGTTGAAATGATACACTATATATTGGGTAATTAATAGAAGTGCTACAAAAATGCTTAAAATGAATCCACATTTCCACACAGATTTTATTATTGTTGCCTGTTTAGTTCCTATGTTTAAAACACATCAATTTTCTAAATAGTCTTTACTAAAAAAAATTCCAGCATAATGCAGCTGCAAAGTGTCTGTAAGTCCTTTATCTAGCTTCTGTTTTACAAAAGTTTTAGAAATCTGTCAGATCTCCTACTTATGACTCCACAGAACTATACTTTATGTACTAGGGTGGGAGAATCTCAAAATACACCAACCAAACAGTCTATAGAAAAGAAGTAGAGCAAATGAAGAGTAAACTACAGGATAGAAGCTGTGATGATTTATCTACTGAAAACCTCAGCAACATGGATACAAACATCCAGCCTATATTACTGAGACATACACTCCCACAAGATCGATGTGAATACTTTTCCGTCAAATTATGACAAGAGCATTCTTAAAGTGATACCTTTATTGGCTAACCAGAAAATTATATGTTCGCAAGCTTTGAGAGCTCAAAGGCTCCTTCTTCAGGCAAGATTATATTTGGAATAATAAGAAAGACACATTAGATGCTTACTATAGTAGGAAATTTGTTCAAGACCTGGGAGGTGTGATGCCTTCAAAAGATAAGCAAAGGAAATCGAATTAGCATTTTCTTACAAATGGAGAGCTAGTGGGAATGTGTTCTTAGCTATCTGGAGTCCTTCTGGTGAAGGTGTGAACTGTGTCTATGTAGTGAACCATAAAACCGGGTGTTAAGTTGAGTCCTAGTGTCAAAGTATTGAACATCCTAATAAGTTTGAATTCCCATATTTTTCTCTCCCTGTCATCCTTAAAATGACCTTTCAGTATTAAGACTTTTAAGTCTGTCATACAATGTCCAGTTCCAGAGAAATGTTTTCCCACAGGTGTGTCCATTTCATTCCTGATTGTATGTCTGTGTAGATTTATCCTTGTTTGTAGTTTTTGCATGGTTTCCCCAATATAGATAGCTCCAGGGCACCTTGTACATTGTATCATGTACACCACATTGGAGGATGTACATGAAAAGGAACCCATGACCTTATAGTCCTGATTTGTGTTTGGTACGCGGACTGTATTTGTTGGTAATATGTGGGTACACGTTTTGCATTTTTTGTTGTTACATGGGAATGTGCCAGTCACTGATGGTGACGAGACACAATCTACACAGACATACAATCAGAAATGAAATGGACACGCCTGTGAAAAAAACATTTCTCTGGAACTGGACATTGTATGACAGACTTAAAAGTCTTAATACTAAAAGGTCATTTTAAGGATGACAGGGAGAGAAAAATATGGGAATTCAAACTTATTAGGATGTTCATTACTTTGACACTAGGACTCAACTTAACACCCGGTTTTATGGTTCACTACATAGACACAGTTCACACCTTCACCAGAAGGACTCCAGATAGCTAAGAACACATTCCCACTAGCTCTCCATTTGTAAGAAAATGCTAATTCGATTTCCTTTGCTTATCTTTTGAAGGCATCACATCTCCCAGGTCTTTTACAAATTTCCTACTATAGTAAGCATCTAATGTATCTTTCTTATTATTCCAAATATAATCTTGCCTGAAGAAGGAGCCTTTGAGCTCTGAAAGCTTGCGAACATATAATTTTCTGGTAAGCCAATAAAGGTATCACTTTAAGAATGCTCTTGTCATAATTTGACGGAAAAGTATTCACATCAATTTTTCTGGCTAACACGGTACCACAATATAATATATTATTGTACACACTCCCACAAGATAAATTTCTAAAACATTGATCAAGCTGCATAAGGGAGATCTGAAAACGAATGAAGTAATAAACAATGTAGACTGACCCTTAGAGCTTGTTTTAGACATCATTTGGCCATGGTCAAATATAAAAGTGAGGCTCAAAATGCTAACATATTACAAAATCACACAGAAACATTTAAGGTGCTATACTTGTAACCTCGGAAACTGGACTGATAAAGTACTGGCATTATCAATGCAGTTCTTGTTTGTAAATATGGGCAACCACAAATTGTCCAGCCCACCAAACCTAGAGCTATGTGGGGTCTTGCTGGTGACAATTGCCTCCCCCTTCTCAACCACTTCTAAAGGTACTGCCACACTTAGCGATCTGGTTAGCGATCTCAATAACGACGCAAGCTAATGAGATCGTTGGTGTGATCTCTTTTAGGTCGCTAGTAGCTGCCAAACAGGAGATCTCATTACCGACTCATCAGCGGTCAGCGATCTCTTTAACGACTTTGGCGGTCGTTAGGATCTGTCATTAGCATGTACTGAGCAATTCTGATTCATAGGAATTTCCAGCATCGCTCCTGCTCTCTGCGTCCTGCTAGCCTGCTTTACAACTTCTGCGATCCTCTCTGTGACGCAAAAGAGAACTTACAGATATTGCGATCCACTCTGTGACGCTAAAAACAGTCATATGCGTCACAAACGAGGTCGCTCGTCGTTCGCAAAAGGTGCCAAACACAGCGATTCAGGCTCACCAGCGGGACGCCAACGATCAAAAAACGGTCCAGAACGCTAGTGAGCGATCAGCGACATCACAGCAGGGGCCACATCGTTGCTAAATGCCACACACAACGAGGTCGCTAACGAGATAGCTAAATAGTGACGTTTTAGTGATCTCGTTTGCGATCTCGTTTGCGATCTCGTTTAGTGTGGCATACCCTTAACTCAGACACTGAATAAATGGCATGATACAATGGTCAAAAAATTCCAACATACACTAGGAGTGGCTGATGTTACTGTATATATTAAGTAGTTTTGATATCTCTGAAGAACTATTGCAGCATGTGACATTAATGAGGAGAGACTGCCATCTGCTGGCCAGCCAAAAACAAGCAGGACCTAATTTTTTTGGAAGTTTTGCAGTGGGAGTGATCTCGTGTGATGGAATGCATCAGGAGACCCACAGGAAGGATTCCCCACAGGAACCGCCTATGCAGGTTAGAGTCAGGATCTGCGTGCTGCGTTGGTCAAACCTCCAAGGCCTGATGTTGCCTGTCAAGAGTCGAGGCCTAGTCCTCTCCGCCCTGAGCATAAGAGACTTCCACAGACGGTCATAAATGGGCAGGAGCCGTAAGAATATAACTTACTCTAGCAGGATGCTGGGTCTGTGCCGCGTTAATCAAGCCCGACACGCATTTCATCCACGCTTAAGGGGGCGTATCGAGGAAGAGGAGGAAGAGGGACACCTGACCATTTGATTCAGTATTGGGCCAATGTCCTGTGTGCTGTGTCTCATGTGTGTGGTCTTAGCTGCTGGATTCATAGTACGGCATACCACTTCAAGAGACCGCCCTCCCGGAAGTGGACTCGTCATCTCCGGCAGATGGAATGCAAGCCCGCATGTGGCCATGGAAGCGGCCGCTATGCGTACCAGCTGATCTGAAGTTGCCAGGGACACATCGAGTCTGAGAGCAAGCAGAGTGAGCAGGCGCACAGATCAACTGTAGTCTGACCATGGACCATGGTATTGTATATCTGTGAATGTAAAAGCCAGTTACCTGCAGTGTGTGATAAAGTGGAAACATTACATGTGTATGAAAAATTAAGTTTCAATTGAAAGTGCTGATAAGGGTAAGCATAATCAGAGAATAAATGTAGGTAAACAAATGTGTAAAGATTATTAGAATATTGGCAATATAAGTGAAACGATTTATGTCATTAATTGTCAGAAAATGTTATGATAATTGGGTGATACAATGTGTAAAGGCCAATTAACAATAATATGTGACAAAATAGTGTGTGAAATACTATGTGTATGTTGATGAGACCCTAGTGGAAAGTTATTAAGGAGAGTGTGAACAGACACTAAAAATAAGTAACAATGTACACATAATGTGAGTGAATAGGGGTGATGGCATGAAATGTGCAAAATACAATCATAAAGTGCTTAATAATGCATAAAACAAACAGCTTAATAGAAAGGGGGGGGTTAAAGTTCTAATACTACTTGAAGCAAAAAATGAACCTTAGATAAGATAACGGATTTTTATCTCAAGATCAAGATATTAATAAGTCCATACAGTCCATTTTGTCATAGATATTGTCCATCTGGTTGTCAATAAGGAAGTGCAGACAAACAAGGACAAAGTGTTCTCCAACAGCAGACAAAGACATCCATGAGGGCCCAAAGAAGATGACAAGAGCAAAGCCAGTGGAACAGAGACAATGGTAACTATGAGAAAACAATGTAAAGATTATAACAACAATATAAGGATCAAAATATTAAAAGCATAATTAAAAAGAACTATAAATCCCTGTATCTAACCCCTAAAAACATATGATGCCACATTTATAAAAAGCACTAAAACCAAAGTTCTTATTAATCTCATAAGGGGCCATGATTCCCAGCCTGTAGATTCACTTATTTTCTATTTTCGCCAGGGTTTTCACCAGATTGCACCCTCTAGATCCCATGGAGACAAGCTGGAATCACTCTTATAGTGTAAAAAGAAATGTCTTGGCACCATTTTAGTGTGGGAAGGCTCATAGTGGCTGTGCAGAAGTATGTCTTTAAGGTTTTTGGATCTTCTGACCGTGATCAATGTGGCAGAGGGTAGATATTTCTTCAGAGTGGGAACTGCCAGGAGAATTTGCCAATGTTTATTGATAATCTGACGAAACTGCATCCACTGGCTATTGTATGTTGCAACAAGATAGATCTGATTGTTGGAATCTTCTTTACTAATGGTTTTGTTACTGTACAGGAGTGCATTTCTAGGAGTATGTTTAGCTCTTTGTTAACTGTTGCTAATCATTTTGTTACCTCTATTTTTGAATCTTCAACTTAAGTCTCGAGACTGTTGTTCGAATAATTGTTGGTCCGTTGGTTTCCTGTATACATCTGTGGAAAGATTACCACTAGGTAAGGTGTCAATCTGTGTATCAAGGAAATCTACTTTTTTGCCAGCATTGTAAGTCAATTTAATATTTAGAATGTTATTATTAAGTTTAGACATAAGCAAATCCAAATCCTGTCTCGAGACAAGATTTGGATATGCTTTTGTCTAAACTTAATGATAACAATTGACTGGACTTACTTGGACTTGATGCGTCCCCGGCAACTGCGGATCAGCTGGTGTAAGGGGGTGGTGCTGTTATGAACAGTAAGAAAAACACTGCAACTTTAAGAGACAGCACCCCCTTGTCTGGTGTGATGGAATGATCTGCACCCCTGCAAAGGACTGTGTTAATGAACTCACCGAGGCTGAGGAGAGGAGCAGTTGAAACCGTTGAGAGCGTGTGAGCTGGGAGTTGCTGAGAGCTTCTGTGCATGGAGCTGTGTAAAAAGGTCGCACAGCCTGAGACTTAGTGGACGTGTGAGATTGAACAGACTCTTCGGGTGTATCAAAGGTGGCTGTCCTGTGCTATTTTGAGAAGCCACAAAGAGACCGAGAAAGGGATTTACAGTTTCCAGGAGCACCTCCAGGACACTGAAGCAAGGAGAAGACCACGTTTAACGAATTTGCCAGACAGACGTGCGCACCACCGTTCAAGACTGTTGGGGGCCCCCGGGACTGGACCTTAGTCCCCAACATCACCGTGAGTTTGTTCCCGTTTGTACACATGTCAGGGCATAGTGTAGGCTTCAAAAGACAGAACATGGCAGCCGTGTGGCCAGTTTAGTAGAGACCAGGGAGGTTATACGTAGAGTAGCCTCATTCTTTCTTTATTGTTTGGTTTTGCCTGTGTGATATATATTGATCCTGTAGTTGGAGCACCATTGTATTTGACGGCCCAGCTAAAGAATACAAACTTTTGTAAACTATCTTTTGCCATTGCATACCCCTGTTTGCACCTTCTTATCCACTTCATTCCTTGCCGTCCAATAAATTTACCCTTTGTTGTTTGCATCTCATCTTGTGTACCGCAGTCTGCCTGCACCGTGGTGGTTCCCCGGCCATCACTTCACTGGTACGCATAGCGGCCGTTACCATGATCGCATGTGGGCTTGCATTCCATCTGCCATGGATGACGAGTCCACTTCTGGAAGCAGTGGCCGATTATAATTAGAATAAATCTGGGCAGTAGCCCAGGGCCCAGTGGTGTGGTGGGGCCAGGAGTGGGATTCGGCCGGTTCTCCTCGGTTTGATGGAACAGCTTGTTAAAAAAGCAGTAGGTTCCCCGAACCGCGAAGATTCAGAGCCGCAATCCGGTACTTATGCACAGGGCTGCAATCAGGGCATTACTGCCCTGACTGGCATATGGGGCCCGGTGGGCAGAGGGGGCCCACATCGTGCCCCATCTCATCTCCTCAATGTGCCCCTACCGGCAGCCTACCGGCAGGCTAAACTGGGCCCTTAGTGGCGCTGCAGCAGTTCAACGCTATTGATGTGCGGGCCCACGCCCGCACGTCAATAGTTAACATCTGCCAGCCAAGCAGAGGCTGGCTGCTGATGTCAGCCTCAGCGCGCATGTCGCCGGCATCTGACGTCATTGTCAGTTGCCGGCAAGTGTGCGCTTCAGCTCTGTGGAGGGAGCTTCGTCACAGGAGCGCAGCCAAGTAAGAAGAACTTCTTTTTTTTTATTGAAAGCGGCAATCTGGGGGACCTGGGGCAGACTGTGAGACACGGGGGCAGAATGGACATGGGGAAGAATGCAAGACATGGGGGCAGAATGGACATGGGAATGGACATGGGGCAGAATGCAAGACATGGGGCAGAATGCGAGACATGGGGCAGAATGCAAGACACGGGGCAGAATGCGAAATACATTGCAGAATGCGAGACATGGGGCAGAATGCGAGACATGGGGCAGAATGTGAGACACAGGGGCAGAATATGAGAAACGGGCAGAATGTGAGATATGGGAGCAGAATGTGACAGTGAGACACAGGAGGAGGTAGAATGGACACGGGACAGAATGTGACAGTAAGACACAGTAGGGGGCAGAATGTGACATTGATACACAGTAGGGGGCAGAATGGACATGGGGCAGAATGTGACAGTAAGACACAGGAGGGGCAGAATGTGACAGTGAGATACTGGAGGGGGCAGAATGTGACAGTGAAAGACAGGAGGGGCAGAATGTGACAGTGAGACTCAGGAGGGGCAGGATGCGAGACACAGGGGGCAAGATGGAAGACACATGGTGCAGGATCATGAGGCAGGATGGATACGATGTAGACGGATGGAGCAGGATCGGGAGATCATATGGGGGCAGAATGGATACTCATGAGGGCAGGATGAGAGAAAATATGGCTGGAGCCACGAATGAGACACGGGGGCCAGGATGGGGGATATTATTACCATAGTTACTGCAGTGATGTATTTATTTTATTTTTTTGAGAATACTGTTTTAAATGGGGGGAGGTCCTGTTACGACACTATGTCACCTTTTTTTCTTCATCTGGTGTATTGTAGAAGTTGAGAAAAAATTAGGTAATGTGTTCTGCAAGTGGAGCTCTAGATAACTGTGTTATTTCCTGCAGAGACGAGCCCTGGCTGGAAGACGATGAAGGTTTGTGCTGGATGAAAGATGAAAAGCGAAGATGAAGTACTTCACCTAGAGACGTCACTGGTGAGTCAGTGTTACCTGACACGGACACTATACACTATATACAGAGTTCCTGTGCACAATGTCACCAGTGATCATTGTATTACCTGTACAATGGCACTATATACAGAGGTCCTGTGCATAATGTCACCGCCTACAGATCCAGACTTCAGTTCATGTAAAAATGAGGCTAAGGCTTTGGGTGAGAAGTTAAGTGAACTTGATTCTACTTTTATTCTCATGTGGCATGCAATTTTGGATCAGTTTAATAAAACCAATTTGTCCCTACAAGAGGCAGGTTTAAATTTAAATACTGTTGTGGCTTTACCTCAGTCTTTGCTAGACTATGTCAAGAGTCTGAGAGAAGAATTTGATAAATATGAAAATGAGGCTGTTGTAAGGGACTTGTGGTACTCCGAGGGTGGACCCTTAGGACCGCGACCACGACCCTCCCCGGGCGAGCTGACTAGGTGAACTACCCCCTATAGAGGGAGCATCAGGGGCAGTCCCAAGGGAGACTATAGCCGCGGCAGCTGATGCCCAGGGCGAACTAAAGGAGACACAAGCGGGCAAGGGATGAGATGCTGGCAGACAGGTGGGCACAGCTGAGATACTGGCAGAAAGGCGGACACAGCTGAGACACTAGCAGACAAGCGGGCACAGCTGAGAAACTGGCAGAAGGGCGGACATGGCTGAGACACTAGCAGACAAGTGGGCACAGCTGAGAAACTGGAAGGAGGGCAGACACGGCTGAGACACTGGTGGACAGGCAAACACAGGAGACGTTGGCAGGGTAGCGGAACAGACAGAATGGCAGAACTGAGGACCTGACCACAGGCAGGGCAGAAGGACCAGCAGGGAGATCCTGGAGGAGAAACAAGGAGGACACAGTGAGAGAAAACCAGAAGGACAGCGCTCATTACAACCTACAGTGAGGAAGAGCGCAGGCTTAGTGAGGGGCCAATATCAGATGCGTGGGCAATTGATAATCAGGCACCGCCTAAGACAGGTGGCTGCCTAATATGTGGAATGCCCCGAGGACTTCCGGGTCGGGACCTCCCGGGAGCACAGGAGGACGGACAGCAGACCTAGGGGGGAACATGTGAGAGTGCGCACGCGCACTCGACGGGAGCCAGGAGCCAGCTGCGAGACCGGACCAACGCTGGAAGCGCGCCTGGAAGCAGCGGATAGGTAAGTATGACATGGCGTAACAGTTGTCAAGATTTGTGACCATAATATGTACTCGTGTATAAGCCGAGATTTTCAGCCCCTTTTTTAGGGCTGAAAGTCCCCCTCTCAGCTTATACGCGAGTCATATACTGGGGGGTCGGCGAGGGAGGGGGAGCGGGGGTGTCAGATCAAACTTACCCCTCCGCTGGAGCGTCTCTGCAGCCCCCCTCCGCGCCGGCAGAGAGGTGACTATAGCGATATTTACCTGTCCCCGGACCACCGCTGCGC
>VIAB01003972.1:0-20719 GCA_009801035.1 Oophaga pumilio
ATTAAGCTGCAAAATGGCTCTGTCACTAAGGGGTTAAACAAAAAAGAATCTATTTATGTTTGGTATCTGAAAACTCGTAATGATCTGAAGAATCATAATGGCAGGTCAATCTTAGCATTGGAATTGTCGCTCAAAAAACAAGCCCTCACATGGCCATATTGACAGAATAATAAAACAGTTATGGCTCTGGGAAGAAAGAAAACAATAACTGAAAATCCAAAGGTGGTGAAGGGGTTATAGAGGACTTTCAGCAGAATATCCAACGTCTAGCTTGAAGGTATGAGTGTAAAGCCTCTTTAAAAAGGAATCTGTTATCACCTGGGATGTATATGACCTATTAATATGGACATACAAGTAATAGAAATGTAACACTAGTCCTACCTGTATGCCTTATATTAGTGGTCTTGTTATTCAGAAATCTTATATTCTTTCCTTATGCTAATGATTTCTTCCAGACTCCGGTGCGTATGGTGCCTGGAAGAAAACCCTGCCTCCTTTCTTCAGTGTAATACTACCCCCCTTCCATGCATGTCCGTTCTGGTGCTGGAATCCCGCGCCCTGCACTCCCTCCACACTATATACCTTTTTCTCCCTTCTATGGGCACTGTGTTGAGGGATCTTCTGTGCAGGCGAGGAAGGAAATGGGGAGAACAGTTTATCAGAACTCATGCCGGAGGTTGCTGGAGCAGAAGTCACCAGCGCCTTAACAGAAAATCCCTGAATGCAGTGCCCATAGACGGGAGGAAAAGGTACTTATTGTGAAGGGAGTGCAGGGTGCATGCATGGGATTCTAACGCCAGAACTGATACGCATGGGAGGGGGGAGTAGTATTGTAATGAAGACAGGAGATAGGAATTTCTTCCAGGCACCATACGCCTCGGAGCCTGGAAGAAATCATTAGCATAAGGAAAGAATTAGAAAGTAGCTATGGCAGTACAGATACATGAAAAGTACACAGACTGTAATACATAAAAATGGTTATCATCAATGTTTGCAATTTTACAGATACAGAGTTAGTTTTTTACCCCAAATAAGGGGACACATTATCACGTGTATTATTCAGGGGGGAGCCATATCATAGGTCAAGAAATAGTCAATGAGCATACATAGTTGAACCAATTGGTGCAAAAAGCAACTTTAATTTACTACATATGCATATACAGTAGTGTTCAAAATAATAGCAGTCCAATATGACCAGATTAATCACTGTTTTGGTATAAATACATGTCAAACAATATACTAGTTGGTGCAGTAGATTCTAAGAAAACCAAAAGACTCAGCAATCATGATCTGCATGTTTTTGAGTCTGTATTAGAATCATTAATTGAAAGGGGATGTGTTCAAAATAATAGCAGTGTGGCGTTCAATTAGTGAGGTCAATCATTCTGAGAAAAAACAGGTATGAATCAGGTGGCCCTTATTTAAGATTGAAGCCACGACATGTTGTACATGCATTTCTCCTTGAAAGCCTGAGAAATATGGGTCGTTCCACACCTTGTTCAAAAGAACAGCGTACTTTGATTAAACGGTTGATTGGAGGGGGGTAGAACTTATAAAGAAGTGCAGACAATAGACTGTTGAGCTAAAATGATCCCCAATGCTTTAAAATGGAAAGCCAAACCATAGAGACGTGGAAGAAAACGGAAGATTACCATTCGAATGGATGGAACAATAGCCAGAATGGCAAAGGCTCAGCCAATGATCAGCTCCAGGATCATCAAAGACAGTCTCAAGTTACCTGTGAGTACTGTGACAGAAGACGCCTGTGTGAAGCTAATTTTAGTGAGAAATCCCTGCAAAGTCCAACTGTTAAAAAAAAAAAAAAAAAAGACGTGCTGAAGTGGATACAATTTACCAAAGAACACATCAACTGACCTAAAGAGAAATGGAGAAACATTTTGTAGACTGATAAAAGTAAAATTGTTCTTTTTGGGTCCAAGGGCCACAGCGTTCATCAGACGACTCCCAAACTCTGCATTCAAGCCACCGTACACTTTGAAGACAGAGAAGCATGGTGGTGCAAGCATCATGATATGGACATATTTCTCTTACTATAGTGCTGGACCTATTTACCGCATACCAGGGATCATGGACCAGTTTGCATATATTAAAATACTTGAAGCGGTTATGTTGCCTTAGGCCGGGGAAAGACTAGCATATGGCATCCGATGCGAGAGCATCGGATGCAATATGCTAATGACCCTCGGCTCCTGCTCTGCTGCGTGCGGGAGCCGAGTGTCGTGTGTCTGTGCTCCGAGCCTCTCGCACAGAGAGGATCGGAGCACAGCTGTGGAGGAGGCGGAGAAATTCTCCATTGCCGGGGTCAGCGTATATAGCACAGCACTCAGATGATAGCTGAGTGATGTGCGTTGTCTCACTCGCATCCATAGGCTTATAAGGGTGCGAATGAGCCGAGACTCGACCGAGTGTTGGTGACAGTCGCAGCATGCTGCGATTTCACTACACGTTGAAATGGGCTGCACGTTGAAATGGGCATTCTGGGCTGGAAAAATAGTTGACAGGAGCCAGAAGTTGGTTTACGCTATGTAATATAGATATGAAGCAGTTCTAACAAACTGGGTATACAACTAAATATTAGGTTAGTGATTCACAGGAATGCTGTATTGTCATAAAAATAGTACATATTGTGAGTCTGTAAAGACAAATGCAGACAGTGCTATTTTTTTGAACAGCTCAATGTTCATCTTTTGTTTTCTGTAAAGTAGCTAAAAATTATATGCATTTGTATTCATGTTTTGAATTAGAAAACAGCGTGCAATGTTCCCAATGCATGGAAATAAAAACTAGTATAAGGATTTTGTGATTAACTCATGTTTTCACCTTTGTGTTAATGAGATTCTTGTGCTCTAAGGCGGGGTTGTATGTGCTCTGGTTAGATATTCATAATGCAGACTGCTGACAGGTCACTGGTCCCTCACTGACCTGCCCCCCAGTTTGCATAATGAATATTTGTGCATACGTGTAAAAAAAAAAACTTCTGCAGGCAGGTGCCAGCTGTGGCACCTGCACTGCAGCAAAATCGCATGTTTTATGTGCCAATAATACGTTTTATTCAGGTAGAGGAAAGAAAAAAAAAAAACTCAATTTGAATATGGCGCCCGCCTCGCCTGCGCAGTAGCTGCTCTCCTTGTCTAGCTGTGATCCGATAGGTGCCACTGCACAAGCGCCGGCAGAGCCATCTTACTGGAGAAGAAAAAAAAATTCCTCCAAGATGGCTCTGCTGGCGCTTGCGCAGTAGCAGCTATCGGATCACGGATAGCAGCTACTGCGCGGGTGCCATTTTTAAATTGAGGAGCTTTTTTCTTTCCTCTAGCTGAAAAGAAAGAACATCAGAGCGGACTTTTTAAGCCGTAATCAAGTAAGCCAAGGAGAGTTGGAGTTAGATCAGTCCATATTAAGCTTAATAGTGCAGATGTGGGTCCATCCACACGCTGAACTCTTTGCCACTAGGTTGAACAGGAAAGTAAAAAATTTCCGTTCTCTGAATCCCAGAGAAGGTCCTCAGTGGGCAGATTCCTTCTTAATTCCATGGAAGTTCAACCTGGCATACGCTTTTCCTCTAATAGCTTGATAAATAGATAAGTACGCCTGCGTAGGAGCGAGATGCCAGGGAGCCATGAAGCAAGCAGGAGGGCAGCATTGCAAGAAGATGGGAGGCACCGGACTAGGACTTGCGACAGCCATTGGACCAGACCTCCCCCAGGTGAGTATAATAAGTTATTTTTCTTTTCTTGCAGTTCGGATTGGGGGCTTGTTAAAAATGCTTATTTTAAGTATATTTTTCCAGGACTTGTTACCAGATGCGATACTCTAAAGAAAATGTCAAAATGTTTCTTATAAAAAATATAGTGGTTTATTGGACTGTCCATCAGAAAACATCATTGCAGGAAAACATAAAATGAGTGAAATAGTTACGAAGAGATTGTCCATTTGTCCATAGCAAAGCTTATACACTTCTTTCCTTGGTGTCCTGAATGGTAAAATGACATCGGTCTTGTCAGCAGCGCTGGTCTAAGGAAGCAACACGTGGTTACATAGCAGCTGTATAAGTTCACATTTTTTTATTGTGATTTGTTGTACGGGTAAAATTTGTGTTTTTTTTGTAATGACAATTGGAGGTCCTTTCATGCTCTGTAATCCTACTAATGCGTGGGAGAGGTGCCACCCTTTTATGCCTGTAAGTTTCCTGTCTTTGAAGGGCAGATCTCTCTCGTGGTGCTGTCATGGGTTCTGAAAAATCTCATTACCGGTAAATAACTAAGCTGACTTCTTGGATGAGTCATCACTGTGCTCTTGGGTAATTTTGGTTGGCCGGCCACTCATGGCAAGGTTCACCACTGTTCCATGCTTTTGCCTTTTGTGGATAATGGCTCTCACTGTAGTTAACTGGAGTCCCAATGCTGTAGAAATGGCTTTATAAATGATAGATCTCAACTACTTTGTTTCTCATTTGTTCCAGAATTTCTTTGGGTTGCGGCATGATGTCTAGCGTTTGAGGATATTTTGGTCTACTTTACTTTGTCAGGCAGTTCCTATTTAACCCCTTAGTGACAGAGCCAACTTGCTACTTAATGACCAGGACAATTTTTACAATTCTGACCACTGTCACTTTGAGGTTATAACTCTGGAACACTTTGTTTTTCGTGACATATTGTACTTCATGTTAGTGGTAAAATTCCTTCGATATGACTTGCGTTTATTTATGAAAAAAAATGAAATATGGCGAAAATTTTTAAAATTTCAAACTTTTAATTTTTATGTCCTTAAATCAGAGAGACATGTCACACAAAATAGTTAATAAATAACATTTCCCACATGTCTACTTTACATCAGCACAATTTTGGAAAAAAATATTTTTTTTTGTTAGGAAGTTATAAAGGTTAAAATTTGACCAGCGATTTTCTTATTTTTACAACAAATTTAACAAAACTTTTTTTTTTTTAGGGACCACCTCACATTTGAAGTCACTTTGAGGGGTGTACATGACAAAAAATACCCAAAAGTGACACTATTCTAAAAAAATGAACCTCTCAAAGTGCTCAAAACCCCATTCAGTAGGTTAATTAACCCTTTGTTAGGCATCGAGATCCCACCGCTGCATAGGGGGAATCTCAAGCCATGTCCTCTGCGGTCTCCCATTGTTCTTTGGCTGCAGAGGATCCTGCTCAGCGGAGACGTCGGTCCCAGTGTCTTGCTCAGGTTAATGCTATGCGTTTGGTTGCTGCTGCTGCCCCAGGTACGGCTATAACAACCAGCATTAGCGGCGAGCAGACGCTCCTGGGACCAAGTCCTGCTTTTCTCCATCAGAGCATGCCCGTGAGACGACCGCTCATTGGTGGTCGGAGGTCACACGCTCAGGTCCTCAAGCAGTTCGGATTGGGCCATCAGCTAGGTCCTGGAAGGCTGCGGTTATAAAAGGATTGCACGGCCATGCGCTAGTATAAACCATGTGGTGTGTGAGCGAGTGGCTACGCTACCACATTTGTTTGGGCCAAGAACCTGCCGTACTTTCGGCGTGTATGATCGTCTAGTTTTCCTTAGGCAGGTTTTTACTCGGCTTGACCTAGCGCCTGTCTCGGCCACGTGTGCTGCTTAGCACAGGCTGTTAACAGGGTACAGTCAATCCATGTGCTCTGGCACACCCTTTTTGGTAAAGCTTTGGTCAGTGAAGCTTTTGCTCTTGTTTTACGAAAACTCGTGGTTAGCTGTGTTTTGCTACCACTCAGTGCCAAGTAGTGGCATCGCTTGTGCGACACCGTGCGCATTGTGGGTCCGGTCAGACTCAAGTCCCCACATTCTAGGGGTTGAGCCTAGAGACCTCACTCGTGCCATATCAGCTGTGTCCTGTGACGTTAACAGGGTACAGCGTTCTATTACTTAGTTGCTGTGGCTCTGTGTCATAACAGAGTTCGCCGTTGTTCATACCGGGTGACATCCAACCCCTGTGTTTTCGGCATTCAACCGCCATTTTGTTCCACCATTGCTTATCAGCAGGTTCCATCTCTGCACGGTGGACCCCGGGTTGCGAACGCACCTTATTATTATATATATTTCATTTGATGTGTTCCGCCAACCCTAACATTATACTAGCGCCAGGGTCTGGCTAATAATAGTGGACTAACAGCGACTACAGCGGTACATCCAGCAGCTGGAGGGCAGGTTGTCGGCTCTCGAGCGTACAACCTCAGCTGTGGATGTGACTGCAGTAGCTGTTCAGGCAGCTAGTGAGGCTGCAGCCCGTATGTCTGATGCCACCCCTGTTCCGACCTTATCCCGCCTCCCGCTGCCTCTCAGGCGATAGCAAGTCGTGTAGGGGATTCGTGAACCAGTGTGCGATACATCTGGTGCTACTGGCTGCACGTTTCCCCTCAGAGCGGGCTAAAGTAGGGTTTATTATTTCCCTGCTGTCATACAGGGCGTTGAAGTGGGCTACACCGCTGTGGGAGCGCGACGATCATGTGCAGAGTGCTCCGTGGTTTTTGAGCACTCTGAAGCAGGTCTTCCTGGGACCTCGAGTCACCCATGATATGGCACTCCAACTGCTGGTATTGACTCAGGGCTCGTCCATGGTCAGTCACTTTGCATCTGAGCTGTAGTGGCCGGATAAAGTTCTCATCCCGGTCTTTTGGAGAGGGCTGGCTGACCATGTGAAAGACACTCTGGCCACTAGGAAGATTCCGGCCACACTGGAGGAGCTAATATCCATCTCCACTCGCATCGACCTTCGGTTCTCCGAGCGAAGGTTGGAGCGAGCCCAGTGTCAGCCAAACCTCTGGAATCCCCGGATCAGGCGTTCGAGTCCCAAGAGGCCATGGCTATTTCTCGAGCGGGATCCAAGTCTCGGATTGCTCGTACACTCATGGTCTGTCATGTTTGCCGGCAGTCAGGACATTTTGCCACCAAATGTCCCCAGCAGTTGGGAAATGACCGTGTCTAGATTAGGCTCATCCACTCACGTGGTAGAGGTTTGTGTGGATTCTGGGCCGGAGGGCAATTTCTTGGCTTCTGCCTTCGTCCACCGGCACGCAATACCTCTGGTCATACTCACCAAGTCTGTGACCATACGAGTGATAAATGGATCGACTCTGCCCTCACAGATCACACACCAGACCATCCCACTTACTCTCACTATGTCTCCATCTCACCAGGAAATAATCTCCCTATTAGTCATACCCGAGGCTATTGATGAGGTCTTATTAGGGGTACCTTGGTTACGCTACCATTCTCATATTGAGTGGTCCTCAGGGAGAATTCTGGGATGGAGTGAGTCTTGTGAGGGTAGATGTCAGAGGAAGTGCGTTCAGGTGGCTTCAACAGCAATGCCCGCAGATCTATCCTCGCTCCCCAAACACTATTGGTCATATGCAGATGTTTTCTCCAAGAAAGCTGTGGAGACTCTTCCATCTCACCTCCCCTATGACTGTCCTATTGACCTCTTGCCCGGCGCCGAGCCTCCCCGGGGTCGAGTCTACCCGTCATCTCTCCCGGAGACGGAGGCAATGTCTCAGTACATTAAGGAGAATCTGGCAAGAGGATTCATTAGGAAGTCAGTGTCACCTGCAGGGGCTGGTTTCTTCGTGCAGAAGAACAGAGAACTACGTCCATGCATTGACTACAGGGGTCTTAACGCTATTACCGTCAAAAATAAATATCCTCTGCCCGTTATCTCCGAACTCTTTGATAGGTTGCAGGGAGCAAGGGTATTTACTAAATTAGATCTGCGGGGTGCCTACAACTTAATACACATCCGTGAGGGGGACTAGTGGAAGACGGCATTTAACACCAGAGACGGCCACTATGAATACCTGGTGATGCCCTTCAGGCTCTGTAATGCCCCTGCCGTTTTCCAAGACTCTCGTGAACAATATCTTCCGGGATATGCTAACCACCTCGGTCGTAGTCTATCTGGATGATATTCTCATCTACTCTCCAGATCTAGATTCCCACCGGAGAGATGTTTGCAAAGTCTTCGACCAGCTACGGGCAAACTCCCTCTATGCCAAGTTGGAGAAGTGTGTGTTTGAGCAGGAGTCCTTGCCTTTCCTGGGCTATATCATCTCGGCCCAGAGATTAGCTATGGATCCTACCAAGCTACAGGCTGTTATGGACTGGCAAAAACCCCATTCTCTTAAAGTGGTGCAGTGCTTTATGGGGTTCAGCAATTATTGCCAGTTCATTCCCCACTTCTCAACTTTGGTAGCTCCCGTGGTTGCCCTCACCAAGACAGGAGCTAATCCCAAATTGTGGTCGGAAGGGGTCTCCCAAGCCTTCCAGTCCATTAAGACAAACTTCGCTAGCGCTCCCATTTTACATTGCCCCTATATCGATAAACCCTTTATCATGGAGGTGGATGCCTTTTCAGTCGGTGCAGGAGCTGTCCTCTTTCAGAAGGATGCTCAAGGTAGAAAGCATTCTTGCTTCTTCTCCAAGACCTCACCGGCAGAGAGGAATTATTCCATCAGGGATAGGGAGCTGCTAGAAATGAAGTTGGCCTTTTCTGAGTGGAGATATCTGGAGGTGGCTCGTTATCCCTTTCAGGTTTTCACCGACCACAAGAATTTGGTGTATTTGCAGACTGGCAATCAGCTGAACTCTTGCCAGGCCAGATGGTCCCTGTTCTCCCGTTTCAACTTCACCTTCCATTTTTTCTCTGTGGAGAAGAACATTCGTACAGACGCTCTCTCCCGTTCCGTACTATCATCTGAGGAGGGAGAGGAACCTCGGCTTATTGTCCCTTCAGAGAGCCTGAGAACTGTGGCTCCGGTTTCGTTAGAGTCTGTGCCTCCGGGCAAGACTTTTGTTCCACCTAATTTGCGACCAGAGGTTCTCTCTTGGGCTCATTCGTCCAGGGTGGGTGAACATTTTGGGACCAAGAGGACATCTGTGCTCCTGGCGAGGACGTACTGGTGGCCGCAAGACTATATATAGGCGTGTGTTTCCTGTGCCCAGAATCGATCTTCTCGGCAATGGCCAGCTGGTTTATTGTACCCCCTGCTGGTAGCAGATAGGCCCTGGGAGATGGTCGGAATGGATTTTGTGGTGGGTTTACCCAAGTCCCTTAACTGCACCGTAATCTGGGTAGTCACCAACCACTTCTCTAAAATGGTGCACTTGGTGCCTCTCCTGCGAGTACCTTCTGCACGAGTTTTGGCGGCGTTCATCAAACATGTCTTTCGCCTACACGGCATGCCTGACAAAATAGTCAGTGACCGGGGTCCCCAGTTCACGTCTCTGTTCTGGAGAGAGCTTTGTCGTCTGCTCAGCATAGAGCTAAATCTCTCTTCAATTTACCATCCAGAGACGAATGGGTTGGTGTTATGAATGTGCTGGAGATGGTTTCTGAGCAGAGGCTCCCTCTGGTGCTGCAGACAGTACTGAACCTCACAGCGAGGAATGGCAATCTGGGATCACGGACTGGACTGATATATTATGGAGGTTCCCTCCCACGATGGTCGCTGGTGATCAATTGTTCTTGTCTCAATTGTGGTTCCTGGTTCATTTGGAAGTTTGCTGAGTCTTGCCTGCATCTTCTGCTTTCAGATAAGATATTTTCTGCTTTTATTTTTGTGCTTGCTTTTTGCATAGTTCCCTGCACTTCTGTGGAGGTCTGCCGGGTCCCCTCCTGGGGGCCTGTGCTCCTCTCAGTTTATCTGAAGCCACTGTTATTTGTTCATTTGCTTTTTCCTGTTTTTTCAGTGACTGCGGCTTAGTTTTGTTACACCAGAGATCTGATTTAGTTGGTTGAGATCGTGTGATCTCAGGTGTTTTTGCAATCAGAAGAGTTGGTATTTTTTAGGGGTTTTTTTGGATTGCAGTGAGAATCCTTTCCTTTACTTTTCTGTCTAGACAGATTGGGCCCCAGCGTTTGCTCATTCTATTTTCTGTCTGTGTCCTTGCTTCTTCTTGTCTAACCGCCATTACATGTTTTGGGTTCCTATTTTCTTTGGGGATCTGCTCCGGTGCAGATAGCTTTCCTCTTTCTGTCTTTAGGTGTAGTTATCTCTCAGGCTGTGACGAGGCGTCTAGGATCAACGTAGGAACGCTCCACGGCTACCTCTAGTTGTGTGGTTAGTTCAGGTTACTGCAATCCAATAGGTTCCAGCCTCTCTGGTGTATTACTGTTTTTGCTTTTTCTCCTCAGCTACCTAAACATAACAGGTTGGTAGAGAGGGCCAACCAGGCCCTGGTCACATATCTGCCACATATCTGGTCACATTTTGTCTCCGCCAGGCATGATGACTGGGCATCATTGCTACCGTGGGCAGAATTTGCGCTGAATAACGCCGTAGCCAACTCAACTGGGCAGACCCCATTCCTCCTTAATTACAGCAAGCATCCTCGTGTCCCTGTGCCCATGCCCGTGTCATCCACCAACTCTAGGGTGGCAGACTAGGAGGTGGAGGCACATGACATTTGAGACCGCACACAGGATGTCATCCGGGCCTCCAAGGAGATAATGAGGGTCTACGCTGATGCGGATTGGTGCCCTGCTCTGACTTCTGCCCCTGGCGATTTAGTGTGGCTCCCCCCCGTAACATCAGGCTGCGAGTTGAGTCCACTAAGTTTGCTCCTCAATACACAGGTCCCTCCAAGGTCCTGGAACAGGTCAACCCTGTGGTCTATTGTCTGGCCCTTCCTCCACGCCTAGAAATCACCGACACCTTTCATGTGTCCCTCCTAAAACCCGTTCACATGTCCCGATTTTCTGAGTCATCTGCCGGGACATCCGGTTTCTCCGCGGACAAGTATGAGGTGAACGCCATTGTTGGGTGCAAGGTGGTACGTGGCAAAAAGTTCTATCTGGTGGACTGGAAGGGTCATAGGCCAGGACCTGGGAACCTATTGAGTACATTCGGGCTCCTCAGCTCATTGCGGCATTTGAATGATGGGGGGCTCTAGGAGGGGGTAATGTTAGGCATCAAGATCCCGCTGCTGCACAGGGGGAATCTCGAGCCATGTCCTCTGTGGTCTCCCATTCGGGCACAGAGGATCATGCTCAGCGGAGACGTCGGTCCCAGTGTCTTGCTCAGGCTAATGCTATGCATTTGGTTGCTGCTGCCGCCCCAGGTACAGCTATAGCAACCAGCATTAGTGATGAGCGAGTGTACTCGTTGCTCGGGTGATTTCTGAGTATTTGGAAGTGCTCGGAGATTTGGTTTCTGTTGCCGCAGCTGCATGATTTATGGCTGCTGAACAGCTTGAATACATGTGAGGAATTGCTATTTGTTAAGGAATCCCCACATGTATTCAGGCTGTCAAATAGCCGCAAATCATGCAGCTACGGCAACAGAAAGTAAATCTCCGAGCACTTCCAAATACTCGAAGATCACCCGAGCGTGCTCGGGAAAACCCAAGCAACGAGTATTCTAGCTGATCACTAACCAGCATTAGTCAGCGGTGAGCAGACGCTCCTGGGGCTAAGTCCTGCTTTTCTCCATCTGAGCATGCCCGTGAGACGACTGCTCATTGGTGGTTGGAGGTCACATGCTCAGGTCCTCAAGCAGTTCAGATTGGGCCATCATCTAGATCCTGGAAGGCTGCGGTTATAAAAGGATCGCACGGCCATGCGGTAGTATAAACCATGTGGTGTGTGAGCAAGTGGATACACCACCACTCTGTGTATGCACATTTGTTTGGGCCAAGAACCTGCCGTACTTTCGGCGTGTATGATCGTCTAGTTTTCCTTAGGCAGGTTTTTACTCGGCTTGACCTAGCGCCTGTCTCGGCCATGTGTGCTGCTTAGCACAGGGTGTTTACAGGGCACAGTCAATCCACGTGGCTTTAAGAAACACTAAAAGAAATCAAGAACAAAAAATGTAGTCAGTAATGGTGATTTTTTTTTTAACCAAGCATAGGGGAAAAATTATGGAGTCACTCAATTCTGAGGGAAAAAATTATGGAATCACCCTGTAAATTGTCATTCCCAAAACTAACACCTGCATCAAATTAGATCTGCTCGTTAGTCTGCATCTAAAAAGGAGTGGTCACACCTTGGAGAGCTGTTGCACCAACTGGACTGATATGAATCATGGCTGCAACACAAGAGATGTCAATTGAAACAAAGGAGAGGATTATCAAACTCTTAAAAGAGGGTAAATCATCACTCAATGTTGCAAAAGATGTTGGTTGTTCACAGTCAGCTGTGTCTAAAATCTGGACCAAATACAAACAACATGGGAAGGTTGTTAAAGGCAAACATACTGGAAGACCAAGGAAGACATCGAGACCGGAAACTTAAAGCAATATGTCTCCAAAACAGGAAATGCACAACAAAACAAATGAGGAATGAATGGGTGGAAACTGGAGTCAACGTCTGTGACCGAACTGTAAGAAACTGCCTAAAGGAAATGAGATTTACATACAGAAAAGCTAAACGAAAGCCGTCATTAACACCTAAACAGAAAAAAACAAGGTTACAATGGGCTAAGGAAAAGCAATCGTGGACTGTGGATGACTGGATGAAAGTAATATTCAGTGATGAATCGAGAATCTGCTTTGGGCAAGGTGATGATGCTGTAACTTTTGTTTGGTGCCGTTCCAATGAGATTTATAAAGATGACTGCCTGAAGAGAACATGCAAATTTCCACAGTCATTGATGATATGGGGCTGCATGTCAGGTAAAGGCACTGAACTCTGCAAAGGAATATGTGGATTTCGTCCGCGCTGCCCAAATGATGAGGTTCCAGAAGGTTATTAAAGTTTGACAGTGGTTTATTCTACGCGTTTCAAGGTTTTTTGCAACCTCTTCTTCAGGTATTGCTTCCTGAAGGACAGGTTGTAAAAACCTCGATACACATAGAATAAACCAATGTCAAAGTTTAATAACCTTCTGGAATCTTATCATTTGGGCAGCGAGGACGAAATCCACGTATTCCTTTGCAGAGTTCTATTTCATACAGTCTGTGACCGACTTGTGGATCTGCGGCAGCCTTTATCCATACATGCTTTGAATACCTAATACCAGGTGAGCAGTTTTTTGTCAAACCGCTTACTCTATTTGTGGGATAAGACAACTATTTTGCGCTTGTGTCTCCCTCTTTCCTCACAATACTAGGTAAAGGCACTGGGGAGATGGCGGTCATTACATCTTCAATAAATCCACAAGTTTATGTTGATATTTTGGACACTTTTCTTATCCAATCAATTGAAAGGATGTTTGAGAATAATGAAATCATTTTTCAAGATGATAATGCATCCTGCCATAGAGAAAAAACTGTGAAAACATTCCTTGAAAAAAGACACATAAGGTCAATGTCATGGCCTGCAAATAGTCCGGATCTCAATCCAATTGAAAATCTTTGGTGGAAGTTGAAGAAAATGGTCCATGACAAGGCTCCAACCTGCAAAGCTGATCTGGCAACAGCAATCAGAGAAAGTTGGAGCCAGATTGACGAAGAGTACTGTTTGACACTCATTAAGTCCATGCCTTAGAGACTGCAAGCTGTTGTAAAAGCCAGAGGTGGTGCAACAAAATATTAGTGATGTGTTGGAGTGTTTTTTTGTTTGTTTTTCATGATTGCATATTTTTTTCCCTCAGATTTGAATGACTCCATAATTTTTTCCCTATGCTTGGTTAAAAAAAATCACCAATACTGACTACCACATTTTTTGTTCTTGATTTCTTTTAGTGTTTCTTAAAGCCAGAAAGTTGCCATATGAAATGACTTCAGTTTTGTGCCATGTCTGTGATCTGCTTTTTTTAAATAAAATTAAACAACTGAATGAACATCCTCCAAGGCCGGTGATTACATAATTTTTGCCAGGGGTAGTATTACTTAGTTGCTGCGGTTCTGTGGCGTAACAGAGTTCGCCGCTGTTCATAGCGGGTGACATCCAACCCGTGTGTTTTCGGCGTTCAACAGCCATTTAGTTCCGCCATTGCTTAGCAGCAGGTTCCATCTCTGCACAGTGGACCCCGGGTTGCGAACGCACATTATTATATACATTTCATTTGGTGCGTTCCACCAACCTTAACACCCTTTACGTGCTTCACAGAAACTGAAGCAATATGGAAGGAAAACATTTTTTCACAAACATTTTACTTCAGAACCAATTTTTTTTATTTTCATAAGTGTAAAAAGAGAAAATGAACAACAAAATTTGTTGTGCAATTTCTCCTGAATACACCGATACCCAATATGTGGGGGTAAACCACGGTTTGGGCTCACGGCAGAGATCGGAAGGGAAGGAGCGCCTTTTGACTTTTTCAATGCAGAATTGGCTGGAATTGAGATTGGACGCCATGTCACATTTGGAGAGCCCCTGATGTGCCTAAACAGTGGAAACACCCCACAAGTGACACCATTTTGGAAACTAGACCCCCCCAAGGAACTTATCTAGATGCGTGGTGAGCACTTTGAACCCACAAGTGCTTCACCGAAGTTTATAACGTAGAGCCACGAAAATAAAAAATATTTTTTACAAAAAATGTTTTCGCCACCAAATTTTTATTTTCACAAGGGTAACAGGAGAAATTAGACCCCAAAGTTGTGCAATTTGTCCTGAATACGCCGATATCCCATATGCGGGGGTAAACGACTGGGTGCACGGCCGAGCTTGGAAGGGAAGGAGCACCGTTTGACTTTTTCAATGCAAAATTGGCTGGAAATTAGATTGGACGCCATGTCATGTTTGGAGAGCCCCTGATGTGCCTAAACAGTGGAAACTCCCACAAGTGACCCCATTTTGGAAACTAGACCACCCAAGAAAATTATCTAGATGTGTGGTGAGCACTTTGAAACCCCAAGTGTTACACTAAAGTTTTTAATGTAGAGCCGTGAAATTAAAAAATAATTTTTTGCCACAAAAATGATCATTTAGCCCCCAATTGTTGTCCAATTTGTCCTGAGAATGCTGGTACCCCATATGTGGGAGAAAACTACTGTTTTGGTACACATTGGGGCTCGAAAGGGAAGTAGTGACGTTTTGGAATGCAGACATTGATGGAATGGTCTGTGGGCGTCATGTCTTTTCAGAGCCCCTGATGTGCCTAAATAGTAGAAACCCCCACAAGTGACACCATTTTGGAAATTAGACCCCCCATGGAACTTATGCAGATGTGTTGTGAGAACTTGGAACCCCCAAGTGTTTCACTAAAGTTTATAACGCAGAGCCATGAAAATAAAAAATATTTTTTTTTCCATAAAAATGATTTTTTGGCCACCAATTTTTTATTTTGACAAGGGTAACAGAAGAAAATGGACCCCAAGAGTTGTTGTCCAATTTGTCCTGAGTATGCTGGTACCCCAAATGGGGGAGAAAACAACTATTTGGGCACAAGTCAGGGCTCGGAAGAGAAGTAGTGACGTTTTGGAATGAAGACTTTGATGGAATGGTCTGCGGGTGTCATGTTGTGTTTGCAGAGCCCTGATGTGCCTAAACAGTAGAAACCCCCCCCAGGTGACCTCATTTTGGAAACTAGACCCCCAAAGGAACTTATCTAGATGTTTTGTGAGAACTTTGAACCCCCAAGAGTTTCACTAAAGTTAATAACGCAGAGCCGTGAAAATAAAAAATCATTTTTTTCCACAAAAAGGATTTTTTAGCCCCCATTTTTTCATTTTCACAAGGGTAACAGGAGAAATTGGACCCCAAAAGCTGTTGTCCAATTTGTCCCGAGTACGCATTTACCCCATATGTGCGGGTAAACCACTGTTTGGGCGCACGGCAGAGCTCGGAAGGGAAGGAGCACCGTTTGACTTTCAACACATAATTGGCTGGAATTGAGATTGGACGCCATGTCGCGTTTGGAGAGCCCCTGATGTGCCTAAACAGTGGAAACCCCCCAATTCTAACTCCAACCATAACCCCAACACACCCCTAATCCTAACCATAACCTTAACCACAACCCTAACCCCAACACACCCCTAATCCAAACCATAACCCTAACCACAAACCTAACCCTAACACACCCCTAACCCTAATCCCAACCCTAACAGTAATCTACACCCTAACCCCAACTCTAGCCCCAACCCTAACCCTAGTCCTAACTCTAACTTTAGCTCCAACCCTAACGCTAACTTTAGCCCAACTCACTTTAGCCCAACTCTAACCCTAATGGGAAAATGGAAATTTATTTTTTATTTTTCCCTAACTAAGGGGTGATAAAGGGGCGTTTGATTTACTATTATATTTATTTTGATCACTGTAATAGGGTCTATCACAGTGATCAAAATGAACCAATAGGAAAAATCTATTGTTGCCGGGTGCGCCCGCCATTTTCTTACCGGAAGAAGACGCGGGCGCCTGTGGGGGGTAGCAGGAGGGCCCAGGGACATCAGTAGGTACCGGGGGGGATCAGGAACCCTATTTCTCTCTGATGTGCAATCACATCAGAGGAGAGAGAAATTAAATGGAAAATCTGACTTTTTTTTGTGGTCGCTGTTATACCGTTAATAACGGCGATCGCAAAAGCGGGGTCGGTAAAAACCGAACCGAATCATGTTCTCTGGGGTCTCGGCTTCCCCCGGCAGCCGAGACTTGGGAGAAATTCAGAATCTGGGGGGCGCTATACATTTTTTACTCAGGACCGTTAGCGTTAAAAAGGCGTATCAGCGGTCTTAAAGTGGTTAAGTGATTTCTTGATTGAGATCAGTTGTGGCAGTAATCAGGCCTGGGTGTGGATGACCCACAGTTAGTTTATGTTTTGAGTGGGAAGGGGCAATTACTTTTTAACACAGGGTCCTGTAGGTTTGTATTTCTTTTTCACTTAATAGTAAAGACTTTCATTTAAAAACTGCATCTTGTGTTTACTTGCGTTATCTTTGTCTAATATTTAAATTTGTTTGGTGATTGGAAACATTTAAATGTGACAAACATGCCTAAGAATAGGAAATCAGGAAGGGGAAAACACGTTTCACACCACTGTACAGCCACATGATTAAGCATATAATCTGACTATATGACAACATACATACAGTGGGTTCGAAGAGTATTCTTTAATTTCCACCTACTGATATTAGTCTATATTTGTGTGTTTGTGTCACAGGCATGAGATACCGGGTATAGCCCCAAATAATTTATGTAGTCTGCTGCTGCTGCTGTTAGCTTTATAATCTGAGAGATTGATGACACAGTTAGATGCTTTTGTGTCTGGAATGGAGTGGTTGTCCAAGTTGTCAGGTTGGTCATAGAGCCACAAGAGGTATTCCAATAATGTCATTCAGGTTCTCTCTTCTCCATTTCTCCCTCTTTGCATATATCATCCTACAGTGGGTACAGAAAGTATTCAGACCCTTTTAAATTTTTCACTCTTTGTTTCATTGCAGCCATTTGTTAAATGCAAAAAAGTTCATTTTTCTCTCACTAATGTAAAATGTTCACTCCATCTTTACTGAAAAAAACAGAAATGTAGAAATTTTTACAAATTTATTAAAAAAAAACCTGAAATATCACATGGTCATAATTATTCAGACCCTTTGTTCAGTATTGAATAGAAGCACCCTTTTGAGCTAGAACAGCAATGAGTCTTCTTGGGAATGATGCAACAAGTTTTTCACACCTGGATTTGGGGATCCTCTGCCATTCTTCCTTGCAGATCCTCTCCAGTTCCATCAGGTTGAATGGTGAACGTTGGTGAACAGCCATTTTCAGGTCTCTCCAGAGATGCTCAATTGGGTTTAGGTCTGGGCTCTGTCTGGTCCAGTCAAGAATGGTCACAAAGTTGTTCTGAAGCCACTCCTTTGTTATTTTAGCTGTGTGCTTGGGGTCATTGTCTTGTTGGAAGGTGAACCTTCGGCCAAGTCTGAGGTCCAGAGCACTCTGGAAGAGGTTTTCATCCAAGATATCTCTGTAATTGGCTGCATTCATGTTTACTTCAATTGCAACCAGTCAATCCTGTCCCTGCAGCTGAAAAACCCCATAGCATGATGCTGCCACCACCATGTTTCACTGTTGGGATTGTATTGGGCAGATGATGAGCAGTGTCTGGTTTTCTCCACACATACCGCTTAGAATTATCACCAAAAAGTTCTATCTTCGTCTCATCAGACCAGAGAATCTTATTTATCATAGTCTGGGAGTCCTTCATGTGTTTTTTTTTAGCAAACTCTATGCGGACTTTCATATGTCTTGCACCTCATGAGGAGAGGCTTCTGTCGGGCCATTCTGCCATAAAGGCCCTTCTGGTGGAGGACTGCAGTGATAGTTGACTTTGTGGAACTTTCTCCCATCTCCCTACTGCATCTGTGGAGATCAGCCACAGTGACCTTGGGATTCTTCTTTATCTCTCTCACCAAGGCTCTTCTCCCACGATTGCTCAGATTGGCTGGACGGCCAGGTCTAGGTCCCAAACTTCTTCCATTTAAGGTTTATGGAGACCACTGTGCTCTTAGGAACCTTGAGTACTGCAGAAATTCTTTTTTAACCTTTGTGACCATATGATATTTCAGTTTTTCTTTTTTAATAAATTTGCAAAAATTTCTACATTTCTGGTTTTTATCAGTCAAAATGGGGTGCAGAGTGTACATTAATGAGAAAAAAATGAACTTTTTTGCATTTACCAAATGGCTGCAATGAAACATTTAAAGGGGTCTGAATACTTTCCGGACCCACTGTAAATGAATCATCGAATCATGCAGCGCTAGTCATATAATCCCAGCATAGTGTTATGTGTGTAAGCAGTTTATTAGAATTGAGCATTCATAAAATTCTATGAGCTGTGTGGAGGATGATAGCCGCCCTATCCTATCACAAGTCGCACAACAAGAATAAAATAAAATAAAGGAAAATGGAAATAAATGAAGTGATGGTGAAAAGAAAGGTTCACAAAAGAGATGAGCAATGATAGGAAAAATATAAGAAAATAAAAATCCTCCATAAAGAATTTGCGGAGACAAAAAACATATACAAGTCAATCAATGTAAAAGAAGGAACCAAAAACATTGCAAAAAAAACTATGAAGAAAAAGAACATAAATAAATCTGTAGACATAAAAAATCTTCAAAGAAGACCGTGTATAGTTAGGTCCCAATGTCATGATTAACGCTTATGTAAGTTTGTAACGGGGACGCTATGGTACAGTGTATTCAATGGCCTAAATTTAACATTTAACTTTTGTATAATTAAACTCCTACATAGTCTTCATAGATTATGCATCCACACCGGTAAGTAACAAATCAGAATCAATACAAATAGAGTAAAAAAAATAACAATATAATGAATAGATATTGTTAGTAAAAGGAAAAGGGGGCTGCAGAGAAAATCCAGAAGAAACAAGCACATACATTGAACCTACAATGGCCTATGTAGTCAGGGCCATATTTGCTACTAGGCACTGGAGGGCACGTGCCTAGGGAGCCGGGCTGCAGGGGGCGGCACAAAGACAGGGAAGAATTTTTTTTTTTTTTAGTCTTCGCCTCCGTTAGACAATCCAGGAAATCTGTTGTCTTTTCGGAGGGGGGCTGGGTCAGGAGGGGGCGGGGGCGCATCTCTATATTCACCTCGATGAAGGGAGCTGACTGACCCAGGAAGTAGTGGTGCCGCAACTTCCAGGGTCAAGGAAGTCCCTGCATCTGAGGTGCTGCAGCATCTGTGTATGTGAGGTTGAGATCATCTCACTGCAGACATCACAGCAGAGGAGCAGGAAGATGACATGGGAGGAGGACATAGGAGCAGGTAAGCGCTCATAGAGCTGAAGATGGGTGGAGGCTGGTGACGGGAGGCTGGTGACAGGGGAGGCTGTGCTGTATACTGGTGAGAGGAGGCTGCTGACAGGGGAGTCTGTGCTGTATACTGGTGAGAGGAGGCTTGTGACGGGAGGCTGCTGCTGTTTACTGGTGAGAGGAGGCTGGTGATGTGAGGCTGCTGCTGTATACTGGTGAGAGAAGGCTGGTGACAGGAGAGGATGCTGTATACTGGTGAGAGGAGTCTGACAGGGGAGGCTGGTGCTGTATGCTGGTGAGAGGAGGCTGGTGACAGGAGAGGCTGCTGCTGTATGCTGGTTGAGAGGAGGCTGGTGGCAGGGGAGGCTGCTGCTGTATACTATTGAGAGGAGGCTGGTGGCAGGGGAGGCTGCTGCTGTTTACTGGTGAGAGGCAGCTGGTGACGGGAGGCTGTGCTGTATACTGGTGAGAGGAGGCTGGTGACAGGAGGCTGCTGCTGTATACTGGTGAAAGGAGGCTGGTGACAGGGGAGGCTGCTGCTGTATGCTGGTGACAGGGGAGGCTGGTGCTATATACTGGTGAGAGGAGGCTGGTGATAGGAGAGACTGCTGCTTTATACTGGTGAACAGGGGAGGCTGGTGACAAGAGAGGCTGCTACTGTATACTGGTGAACAGGGAAGGCTGCAGCTGTATATTGGTGAACAGGGGAGACTGCTGCTGTATATTGGTGAACAGGGGAGGCTGGTGACAGGGGAGGCTGCTGATGTACACTGGTGAACAGGGGAGGCTGGTGACAGGGGAGGCTGCTGCTGTATACTGGTGAACAGGGGAGGCTGGTGACAGGGAAGGCTTTGCTGTATACTGGGGAACGGGAGGCTGGAGCTGCTGTATAGTGCGGAATAGGGAAGGCTGCTGCTGTTTACTGGTGAGAAGAGGCTGGTGACAGAGGAGGTTGCTGCTGTATATTGGTGAGGAGGCTGTGACAGGGGAGGCTGCTGATGTATACTGGTAAACAGGGAAGGCTGGTGACAGGCAAGGCTGCTGCTGTATATTGGTGAACAGAGGAGGCTGCTGCTATATACTGGTGACAGGGGAG
>VIAB01003972.1:23513-33906 GCA_009801035.1 Oophaga pumilio
GTGTTATGCCCACGTTTAACAGGAGAGCGGGTGTTAGGCAGGACTATCCCTGGTCCATGCGATTTCAACTAGCAGACTTGGGTTCCCGCTGACCCCCCGTTTCTCCACATATACTAAAGCTTGTCTTAATAGTCAGCACTCCGTTAGTAAAATGAGTGCTGTCTAAAATCATCTTGCAAGTCTGTGCTTACTCGCTGAGACTGATTTCACACTTGTTTTTTTTCAAGTCCGCAAAATCAGGTTTTTCAGCCAAATCCTGATCCTTTCAGGATCCAGTTTTTTATCCATTCACTTTAATGGTGTCAGGAAGCAACCTGAAGTAACTGGATTCTACCTGACACCAGTAAAGTGAATGGGCAAAAACTGGATCCTGAAAGGATCAGGATTTGGCTGAAAAACCTGATTTTGCTGATTTAAAAAAAAAAACGCAAGTGTGAAACCAGCGACAATGGATGAGTGCAGCAGCGCGCTCCAAGTGTCCGTGTGGGTGCACACAATGTGGCTGCAGGCTCGCTCTGACACCTGCTACCTGTCTGCTCTTGGCTTCCCTTTGAACACCTTCAGTAAAGAGGAGGGACGAATAAGTAGACAGCATGTCTCTATATCACTAGGCCTCTCCTCACTGAAGCAATGGTTAGGTCACATATTTTAATCTCTTAATGACTTTGAAAAGCTGAAGGTGTTAAGAAAACGCTCAAAAGACTGAACCTGTGCGCAGCAAGTGCAGACGTTCATTCTTTTAGTGTTTAATTAGCGCTTTTTACAGAATAGACCTGCCTTAAATAGATGTCGTGTGTCACTCAGTGTGTGACGTCAGTAAGGGGAGCGACCACGAAAAGTGCCTAGGGCGGCATGAAGGCCAAATACGGCCCTGTGTGTAGTCCACAATATGTGTACATGGAACACACAAAGGTAAATATAGTGGTGCTAAAAATGATGGCATATATTTGCACATAACGTGTGATAAAAGGTAAGTATGCATTACATAGATAAATGCCAGATTGGCTAAAGTGATAGTGTGCATAAGTAGCAAAGATGCAGGGATAAAAACAATATTGACTAAAGGGAAAATGTGCAAAAGCAGCAAAATGCAAAAATATACACTGCAGGCATAAATGCTAAAATGACTAAAGAAATAGTGCGCATAAATAGCACGGATGCTATAGCAGCCAGTGGAAGAGCCACTGGGAGTCTCCAGATAGAGAGAAAGGATAATGAAGTGCCAAAATGATCAAGTGCATCGGGGGGCACTTCACACACCTACGCAGCCGTACTTCTCTACCAGCCCTCGCGTGGTTGATTGGCAGGTCATTTTCCATCAGTAATTTGTCTCCACTGTGCAGGTGCTGTCTTTGCAGGTTTGTTGCAATGACGACACTTGCGTAGTGTTGCAAAAGTTAGTACATTGATCTTGTAGTGCTATCAGTAGCTCAGTGCACAGGCGCCATCTCTTCTGATGAAATAGGCATCGATGGGGTATGAGGAAAAAGTGACCTGTCAATCAATGATCAGCGGTGGGCAGCGAAGTACAGCTGTGCTAGTAAGTGAAGTAAAGAAGAAAGAAGCACTAACATCAGCTCTCCCGATAAGGGAAATATCTTAGATGAGGGTGCGGTGCATGGAGGTTCCAGACCAGCTTCAGGGCAATGATATGAGATGAAATTTCAGCATTTGTAAAAATAGGGGTATATTAAAACATCATATTTAATTCATATATTTAAGCACAGGGAAAAATTAAAACCATGTTGAAAAGCAGAATAGAGAGAAAAAGACACCTTGTCTACGCGTTTTGAGCTTGACGCTCTTAGTCCTGACCAATTCTACTAAAAATGAATGAAGGTAATAACCATTAAAGGGCCTTTTCACTCATACTTTTAGTTAAAGAAGCACTCCTCCTATTAAAGATTTAACCTCTTAATTTATTGCAATTATCATATTATATAACAATGTGTACTTACAATTGCGCATTTCGCCTTTCTACCCAGTTAATTCTTCTCTTTTTTTATTAGGTCTGTGACAACACTCTGTGTATATACAGTATAATGAACTCTCTAGACCCAGCAATCTTGTGATCCCTGGGAGGGAGCAGGAGATTAGCTCTGGTGTTCAAGAAGGAGGCTGAATTTGCCTTGCACATGGAGCTAATTGACCAGATTTGTTAGAGGGGAAATCAGCTATATTAAATGCATTTAAATCTTGAATAAAAAAAATAGAAAGCAAGAAAAATTTGAATAACAGAGAAAGCTACTACCAGTCTGTTTTATAAAAATAATTCCTACAAAAATAATACAACTTAAAATGTTATTTATTGCTCCCTTGTCATAAAAAAAATCTTGAAAAATAGACGTGCATTTATTGGGTTTTATTGTTCGTTTAAACCCCGATATCAGAAAAATAAAAACTTAAAAGTGATGGTAAAATTTGACTCCGTGAAAAAGAGGAAAAATTTTTTCAGTATTCGAACAAGAGCCAGTTTTTAAGGCTGTTTAAAACAGCATGCATGGAAATACTCAACAATGTGCTTGGTCAAGAATGGGGCAAAAAATGGCCTCATCCTCAACTGGTTAAACACTATTAGGGTAGGAAGAAGTGTATAAAAAATGATCAGTTTCATCCAGTAAACTCGAACGATGTTTTCTCTCTTTTCCCTCGATCTCGTTTTTTCTCATTGGATGTAAGCCATAATCATCAACTTTAACAGAAATAAACACGTGAAATAGATCACTCTGTTTGTAATGACTCTATCTATTATAAGAGTTTCACTTTTTGTATTGAAGAACTGAAATAAATTAACTTTTTGATCATATTCTAATTGTGTGAGAAGCACCTGTAGATAAATACAAACTTTTACATCATGTAAAATACTGTTTGTTGAATTCTAGTAGCAGGCACAGTTTTCATTACATCATATCCACAGTTAAACACAGCAGAATTTTTATGCAAAAAAAAGTAGAACAAAATACGCAGCATTTACGCTACATGTGAAACTGTCTAAATTGGGGTTAATAGAGAAAAAATATCAATCACACCATTTTTTACTGATCTGCGTAAATAATCTGATCTCTGTGTTGTGCGGGTCATTACGATTACAGTGACACCAAATATGTCTGGGTTTTGTGCTGATTAGAGTAGTGATGCTGATTATTTAAAAAAAAACACATTAAAAATGACTTTTTTTCATTATCAAGTGTTTTTCATTATAATTTTTTTGTAATTTTATTGGATGAGAAAAAACTTTTATGTTCCCTCTAAAATAAAAAAACATACATTGTCCACAGTAGTGTATTTCTATCGTATAATCTGCCTGTAGTCAGAGCCTGTAATACAGATCAAGTATACAAAATTCTTCCTATGGCATTATGACAGCTTGAGGCTCGGTAGCTTAAAGCGTCTGTGTCTGTAATGTTTAATGTTGTGGGTTTGGGGCCTGGAGACACTCACAGGACAAAAAAAGATTACATTTTTGTAATTATTATTTTCACTTTATTTCTAGGACCAAAAAATCTTTTCTTCTCCTCAGTATACAAACACCATAAAAATATATTTTAATATACACAATGTATCTCTATGGACTTCTATTAGCTGCTTCTGGATCCATTGCCTGCCATAGAAGTCAAGATAAACCAATTCACCCCTCTATAAAATAGTGTGCTGTAGCTCAGGTTTTTTTTAAGGCAGCTATGTTTTTATAATTGTAGACAATCCCTTTAAGGCCAGTTTCACACGTCCAGATATTTCCGGTACCGGTAAACACAGTACCGGAGATATCCATGTCCGTGTAAAAACATGGCGTCAGGACCACATGGTGCCCGCAGGGGAAGAATCGCTACAGTAAGTGCTGTCCCCCTGCCTGTGGTGCTGAAGTCAGCTGTCATAATTCTCCCTGCTCTGCCGGCAAGAGCGAGCAGGGAGAATGAATGAAAGAAAACCCGATGTGGAGTCCCCCTTAGTTTTTGAACCAACCCGGCAAAACTATATAGCTGCGGGCTGCTATTCTCAGGCTGGTAAGGGGCCATGAATATGGGCCCCCTCAGTCTAAAAACAGCAGCCCGCAGCTGCCCAGAAAAGGCACATCTATTAGATGAGCCTATTCTGGAGCTTTGTTGGGTTCTTCCCATTTGCCCTGTAGCGGTGGCAAGTGAGGTTAATAAGGGCTTAATGTCACCTTTTTATTGTAAGGTGACATTAAGCCAGGCTTAGTAATGAAGAAGTGTCAATAAGACACCTCTTCATTACTAATCCTATAGAAAAGTAAAAGGGTTAAAAAACACACACAATAAGAATAAAGTATTTTAATTAAAGAATACACTACACAGTTGTAAAATCTTTATTACACTCCCATTCCATTATCGAAACTTCTGTAAACTGTAAACTACTATGGAATGAATGGGAGCAGCGCGCACATGCTCAGTGACTGAGGGTGACGTCACTGAGCCTGTGCTCGCTGACAGCTGAACTCCTGTAACCTCAGCACCGTGGCGAAATGACGGTGCTGAGGCTACAGGAGTTCAGCTGTCAACGAGCACAGACTCAGCGACATCACTGAACCTGTGCGCGCTGCTCCCATTCATTTCACAGTAGTTTACAGTAGGAGCGGCTGCCTTAGCAGCGCTCCAGCTGTAAACTGATTAACCCCCCGAGATGGATTGCACCGTGGGACTTGACTGTATGGCGGACAGGTATGGGTATATTGTTGCTTTTTTATTTAATATTTTTTCCAGGAGATTGAGGGCTTCGATAATGGAATGGGAGTGTAATAGAGATTTTACAACTGTGTAGTGTATTCTTTCATTAAAATACTTTATTCTTATTGTGTGTGTCTATTTAACCCTTTACTTTTCTATAGGATTAGTAATGAAGAGGTGTCTTATTGACACCTCTTCATTACTAAGCCTGGCTTAATGTCACCTTACAATAGAAAGGTGACATCAACCCCTTATTAACCCCACTTGCCACGCTACAGGGCAAATGGGAAGAACTCGACAAAGCTCCAGAATAGGCGCATCTAATAAATGCGCCTTTTCTGGGCAGCTGCGGGCTGCTGTTTTTAGGCTGGGGGGGCCCATATTCATGGCCCCTTACCAGCCTGAGAATAGCAGCCCGCACCTGTATAGTTTTGCCGGGTTGGGTCAAAAACTAAGGGGGATCCCACGTCGGGTTTTTCATTTATTCTCCCTGCTCGCTGTTCCCGGCAGAGCAGGGAGAATAATGACAGCCGACTTCAGCACCACAGGCAGGGGACAGCGCTTACTGTAGCCTTCCGTGTGCACGGAGGACAGTGTGAACTGTTCTCTGCGTGCACGTGTGCTGCAATTTTGCGGACAGTGTTGCCGGAGAAATGTCAGCATATTTTACACTCGGACACACGGTCCGTGAAAACACGCTGACATTTGCATAGAACCTTTCATTTTAATGGGTCTACGTATGTCAGTGTCTCGGGTACATGAGAAAACTGTCACTTCACGTACCGGAGCCACTGACGTGTGAAACTGGCCTAAGTGTGAGTGGATACACAGAATAAATATGTTTTGCATGCAGATTTTGTTGCAGATACAGCCATAGGTTTCACTTTTTGCACAGCAATGAATAACATCCAGTGAGAAAATCTGCAGCATGTGGATATTGGAATCTGCAGCATGTGGATATGGGAATCTGCAGCATGTGGGTATGGGAATCTGCAGCATGTGGATATGGGAATCTGCAGCGTGTGGTTATGGGAATCTGCAGTGTGTGGATATGGGAATCTGCAGCATGTGGATATGTTTGCACAGCAATTAATAACATCCAGTGAGAAAATCTGCAGCATGTGGATATTGGAATCTCTGCAGCATGTGGATATTGGAATCTGCAGCATGTGCGTATGGGAATCTGCAACATGTGGATATGGGAATCTGCAACATGTGGATATGGGAATCTGCAGTTTGTGGATATGGGAATCTGCAGCATGTGGATATGGGAATCTACAGCGTGTGGATATGGGAATCTTCAGCGTGTGGATATGGGAATCTACACCATATGGATATGGGAATCTGCAGCGTGTGGATATGGGAATCTGCAGCGTGTGGATATGGGAATCTGCAGCGTGTGGATATGGGAATCTACAGCGTGTGGATATGGGAATCTGCAGCGTGTGGATATGGGAATCTGCAGCGTGTGGATATGGAAATCTGCAGCGTGTGGATATGGGAATCTGCAGCGTGTGGATATGGGAATCTGCAGCGTGTGGATATGGGAATCTGCAGCATGACAAGAATCTACAGAGCAATGTTTTGCATTGAGTAAATGGAATTTGTAAAAAAATTACCTTGTACAGTACTGAAATTCCATATCAAATAATCATTATTTAAATTCCCTCAAAGGGCATCTTCACATGTGGCATTTTTGTAGTGTTTTTTGGTCAGCTTATTTGGTGTGAAAAATATGCCATGGTTTACACTAGCAGCATAATCAATGAGAATTCTGAAATTTCATGCACTCACTGTTTGATTTTTCCATGCATGTTTTGAGCCCTGCTGCCTTTTTGCATCATAAAAAAAGGGGGAGGGGGACAAAAAAACGACTAAAAAGCCCAATAATTAGATAAAAGTGTATAATCTTTATTAAATATAATTGCACTTGGGTAATAATAGAGAATTACATATTATAATAAAAACAAGCGCAAGGACGCCACACAAATAAATGGGAATTGTATATATAGATAGTTGTATATAATTACACACAAAAGATACAAAAGGGGGACCTAAATTAATATCACAAAGTGAAGTGCAGTGCACAAATTAGAAATATAAGATATAATAAATGATTCAATAAAAAAAATGTATAGTGTCATGACATCATAATACATAAAAAAATGAGAAAATTACAATACAAATGGTACATAAGATAAAGTGCAAGTGTGCCAAAGATATGCAGATTAAATGTGTGTGCACCAAAAAGTTATACAAGGTGCTCATATAAAGTGCAGTGAACACTTAAATTAGGTCGATACTAATTAATATACCGCATCATGGGCAATATCTCTAATGTGTGTAGAGAAAGAAGGAGATAACATATTTGATTTACCAACAAGGAAAAAGCCATAAAAGGACCATATAGGCACAAAACAACTTACATATAACTCCTAGGGTGGATGCCACGGGGATTTTACAGCTGAGTTATATGTAAGTTGTTTTGTGCCTATATGGTTGAGATTGAGGGTTGAGGAAAGGATGGATTCTGGAGATATTTTTGAGCTGGAGGCAACAGGAGGTGGAAAGAGCTTGGATGTGCGGTTTGAAGGTATACCCTACATGTATAAAAGAATTGGGATTCCCATATATTACACCTGCAGGAGCTTTGATACTATGTAACAAGGTGGCACAGGGTGGTAGCCATGAGCGAGTCCACTTAAAGTAACAGTCCACAAACACCCCGGCCCCTTACACATAAAACAGACAGATGCGATCCCAGGCAATTACCTTTCCTTCATGGTCACTGCAGTCACTGGCGATGAGGGTCCAATGAAACACTCTGGCATGGTTTTACTCCAACAGGGAAATGTTTTAATAAACATGCAATAAACGAGATATAACTTCCTGCACTTTCCCTAGCAAAATCCACCGCAGCATCAGCAGCAGCAGCAGCAGTAGTAGTAGTTCGCAGCCGGTATCTGGACGCTTACAGTCCTCGGAGGGCACTATCAAAGTCCTGGTGTCCGACAGTCCTCGCAGCCTGAAGTCCCCCCAGCCGGGGGTCCTTTCTGTCCCAGACGGGGACGCACATCCTGCCGCAGGCAGTGCGGCCCAGACTCTGCTCCAAAAGCAGGAACTTCTGCTTCCCTGAGGCTGCTGAGCCGGCCCCCCTTTTTTATCCTCTTGTGTCCCTAATCTAGAATACAATATGTACACTACAAAGACAGGAATTAAAAGAACATTACTTGGTAAACCATAGTACACCACAGATGTACAACATTACGTGTTACATATGAAACATGACATATTTAACATAAAAGGGGTCGCATGAGCTCCGCGTGTAGGAGAGAGGCAAACAAGGGTCTCCGCCACCTCCTTACACCTGCACTGTAAATCCATATGTCTTGATACAGAGTTGGCCTCCATGGTATAGATAGAACAGATTCCATTCTTCGGGAAGACAAGATTTTGTAGTATGTCTGTGGGCACTTTTGTCTACTCCTCCAGAAGAGCATCAGTGAGATCACTGATACTAGATGAGAGGACCTGGTTCACACTCTTGTTTATAGTTAATCCCAAAGATTGTTTCATAGGGTTGGGGTCGGGGCTCTGGACCAAATCTTTTGGTTGGACATTGCTTTGTACACTGGGACACATGCTGAAACAAGAAATGACCTTCCCAAAATTTTCCTACTACATTTGAAGCATATAATTGTCCAAAGTGTCTTAGTTACAATGAAGGAAAATCTCAGTGCTTCAAGAAACTAAATGGCTTAAACCATCCTCAGAATAACTACCTATAGCATTATCTTCCACTACCAAACCTTATAGTTGGCACAATGTAGTTGGGATGGTAATGCAGTCCTAGCATTCACCCAACCTAGACTTGTCCATCACACTGCAAGAGAGCAAAGTGCGATTCATAACTCCATAGAACATGTTTCCGCTGCGATGGAAAGCCATGATGTTGCATTCTATAGCTACATGACATCCATATGGATTCTTTCCACCACTTGTTAAAAGATTTATGTAAAATACCATTCACTTTCATTGTATAATATTATTGCTACTGAACTAAATATGTAGTAAACATTTGAACCAATTCCACAACAAGTAAACATTTCAACGAGCGAGGTAGAATGATTACTTGCAGGTCACAAAACTGATAATTATCAGGTCATTGCCACACGTAAAAGGAACAAATTGAACCTTTGTAATTAGGACCCTGGAGATCTGCTTTAATAATCCAGCATGCTACAATTATCGGAATTGAAGCTTTTCTGTAACATGTATCTTAATTTTGCTCTGTGTTACAACCGTTTTTAATAACCACACAATATAGAAAAGTGTTCATAGATATAAGGCCTTGCTCATAATCAACTGAAGGCAACCAAACAGAGCATTAAGCACAGTATTTTATTTCTATCCCCACTGAATTGTTCTTGCTCTGGCACAAGTCCAAGAATTGTAGCTATATGTTCCTTTTCACACATTACATCAGTGTACACACTTCTTTGTCAGCGATCTTCCACAATAAAACTCATGTTTTATGTGGACAAGTCAAACCATTCATTTCTAATGATGCACTTTCTTTTGTTAAAAAGGATGTTTTGGTCCGCCTTATTTATCAGTCAGTGCAAAAAGGTACAAAAAAGAAGTCTTATGGATTTCACTTTGAGTATCAGTATATACTTCCTAATGTAAACTCAATATATAGAAATCATATTCAAAGTGGTCCTAAGAGCAAGAAAACTGACCATATCCTCACAGTGGATATGTGGTAACAAGAAAAAATGTAAGTAGTTATTCTTTATAGTCAACTGATCAGCAAGATTTTGCAAGGTAACTATAGGCATTGTCAGGTTGGCGTTGTTACACTGATTACAATGATACCTAGTTTGAAGGAATCCGTCTTGTGGTTCTTGTGTAATCAGTGTTAGAAGTTTTCAGTTAATGATATGCCCATGCTCCGGGGCAGGACTGTAGGCAGAGTCTTATCTTCATGTTATAGGCCAGAGGAACCAAGGAAAGATCTGCCCACAGTCCACCCCGAAGCACAGTCTGTCTATATGATGTGGAACATGTTTGTGCTTAGCACTTCTTTGGTAAGGAGGCTGTACACAAAGTTTGAGTGCATCAACCTGTAAGAGGGATCAACCTAAAGTATACCAAACATGGTCAAGAAACAAAGGCAAAAGAAGTATGCCAGACAAAAGGGATCACCTATAAGTAATAAATATTTATTTATAAAGATAGAAGCCAAAAAATGTTGTTGCTGCATCCTAAGTCGGAATTCCTGAGTTGTCTGACCAACGTATACCGACAACTACAAATAACAGCATACATGATGTTACAGGACCAGCAATTGAAATATGAACCAGACCAAATGAAATGCCTTGCAGCTCCCACTAGGGTAAGTACTTGTTAGTCTAACATCCCTGCTCAATTTCTGGGCAGGTTGTTTGAAATGATTGGTGGTAAGAAGGCAATCTTAAGGTTTCTTGCCCTTCTGGCTACCATATTGGGATGAGAAGGAATAAACAGTTGTAACCGAGCTTCACTGAGCAAAATCTCCAAATTGTTTGCCAAAATCTCCCGTATGTCTTGCCACTAGTTGTTGTATGAAGTAATAAGGCTGATGGTCCGCGACGTATCTCGGGGTCATGCTTGAAGAATATCATTAGAAAAGAAATGCCCAGGATGTGGACGGGAATGACCAAGTG
>VIAB01003973.1:4224-16188 GCA_009801035.1 Oophaga pumilio
ATCTGATATGGCAATTTTGGGGTGACAGATTCCCTTTAACTTATGAAACCATTCTCTTAGCTAAGCTTTTGCCCACATGATGCATTTTTCAGGTGGTTACACTCAGGAACCCACCTGAAAAAGCGTTACATGTGTTCAGTCTTTGAGCTTTTGCTAATTGGTTCAAGTTCCAAAGACTCACAGTGGTTATAAAAAGTGACTTGACCATTCTTCAGGTGGCTTTCACTTGGAAGTCATTCACTAGTCCGTTCATTGCAAATTTAAAAGAATGTCAACAGTGCAAAAAGAAAACAGGTGAAAAGTCAGCAAAAAAGACAATTCATTACAAAAGACTCTGGCGTGTTCTGAAGAATCATCCTCCTTAAAAACATGCCGGGTTTGCACACGTCTAAAAGACTCCATGTGCCTTAAGCTTTCAGCATTATGAAATGATCTTTACAGAACACAAACACCTTTTCATAGAGCTAGACCTTGTACCTAAATTTCAAACCTTCTCAAGGTCCACAAGAGAGAAATATCATTCTGACATTTTGACGATAAAGTAATCAGCATTTGATAAGCATTTAAGCGCTAATGTATCTAGAGTATGCAGTATCAACAAATTCTCAAGGTAAGTCAATTTTTAGTTTCTCCATCCAACTTCTTACCTGTCTTCACATTAGATCTAAACTTTTCTTCTTGATATCTAACTCTGTCAAAACTCAAATATATGGTATTTGGCAGAAAAGTACTTTGGTAGTAATCAGGTTAATACCAGAGTATACCATTGCCATAGATGTCTGGATCAGTAGTTCTTGGAGGCATAGTTTTTTTCTAGACACAGAGATTAGGGTGGCTGGGACCTGTAATGATGTTTGGTCTAGCAATGGTTTGTGTGCTATCCATTTGAAGCAATCAGCTCCCTCTCTTGGCCATTGGGAGACCATCACTCTTACGAAAACTCCCAGCTTACTGCTGGGTGTAAAAGATATAACTAAGTCTAGCTTTATTTTACTTCTGTTGCTCAACTCCTGTTTAATCTGTTGGTTTGTTCTGACATCACTAACTGCTCTTCTGTCTAATGATTTTGACTCTTGTCCGCCCTCCGGGTTTTGACCGGGATACTTGATCATTGATGCCAGCCCACTCTATTAGCCATCAACTACTCCAAGGACTCAACCAAGGGCTCTGGTGTAAATCCACATCCATGTCTAGAGGCAAAAGGGAGAAGGCCAGGGTTCCCCTTGGGATCTGTTAGCCATAAAATCTAGTGCAAAGTCTGAAGCCCTATTAAGAACTGACAGGTGACCACAGACTGAATCGCGTCATACAATTATAGTCCATAATGAAGCTCGCGAGAGATATACATAACTAACCTGTTCTAACTGCTACTTCTATCCAATAATCACAGAGATTTGTCCCACACAGATCATTGCAAGTTTTTCTTGGGCCTGTACGTTTTCTGTTTAGCATTGACGACTATGTACAGCATGTCATTAAAGCATTTGGCGCTTTCTCTGCCAAAATGAGTAGCAGCATTTCTAGTAACAGTGCCAAATATGTCACATTTTTGTGCCTTTACACACATTGTGTTCACATTGCATTTTTACCAATGAAAACTGTTAGCAAGACCACACTTTGTAAAGAAATGCGCCCTGGTCCGCTTAGTTGTATAAACAGCATTTATTGGTCCCAGAAAACAGATTAAAACACTTTTCTTCAGTTTGTGGAGCTGCTTTATACCTGATTGACTACCAGTCGCAGTATGTTTCAGACAAACTACATTCATTACGCTAAACAATTTCCTTTCTAAGTAATAATTGATAATTGATACCAGATGTGCCATTCGATGAACAAAAGAAAGAAAGAATATGTTGTATTATTCATAAATGACATTATTATTATGTATGTGCTGCTGTTCTACAACTATTATGTTGGAATTGTTTATATTACTGCTTGAATTCAATTTTAACCTTCATCACTCATTCAATCGCCGCATACGTTAACAGGTGATGACACAAAGAAGCGAGCCCATTATATCTGGTTTTATTTTTTACATCTGCTGAATAAGCGCCCACAATTTTGTACTAATTATTTTCAGAGTATGGTCAGAGCTCTGTTTTTCTTTCCCATTGCTATAAATGCCTTTTTTCTTTAGACCATGAGAGTGATACATAAGCAAAATTCTAATGTCGTGTAGCTACCACAGTGGGGAGCTAAGTATGTTACTAAATATTGATTTTGTGTGTCACATAAATCCATTTTTTATTTAGTTTTCCTTTTTGGTTACGAAAGGAGGCAGAATTAAACTCTCTGGTAGAGACGAGCGGATCATTTGAAATTCAAATTTGCTGGCTTTGTTGAATTTACACAAAAAATAAGATTTCTGTTGAATAAATTTGTTTTGGATGGATCTTACTGGACAGCTTATAATTTATAATTACTTGTAAAATACATGTAGGCCAGAAGAGAGAGAAAACCACAAGAGCTTACACTTTACAGAAGATAGAGAGGACCCCTCTGACCATAAGAGCTTACACTCTACAGGAGAGAGAGAGAGGACCCCACTGACCATAAGAGCTTACACTCTACAGGAGAGAGAGAGGACCCTGCTGACCATAAGAGCTTACACTCTACAGGAGAGAGAGAGAGGATCCCACTGACCATAAGAGGTTACACTCTACAGTAAAGAGAGAGAGGATCCCACTGACCATAAGAGCTTACACTCTACAGGAGAGAGAGAGGACCCCGCTGACCATAAGAGCTTACTCTCTACAGGAGAGAGAAAGGAACCCGCTGACCATAAGAGCTTACACTCTACATGAGAGAGATAGAGGACCCCACTGACCATAAGAGGTTACACTCTACAGTAGAGAGAGAGGACCCCTCTGACCATAAGAGCTTACACTCAACAGGAGAAAGAGAGAGGACCCCGCTGCCCATAAGAGCTTACACTTTACAGGAGAGAGAGGACCCCACTGACCATAAGAGCTTACACTCAACAGGAGAAAGAGAGAGGACCCCGCTGCCCATAAGAGCTTACACTCTACAGGAGAGAGAGGACCCTGCTGACCATAAGAGCTTACAATCTACAGGAAAGAGATAGAGGACCCCGCTGATCATAAGAGCTTACACTCTACAGGAGAGAGAGAGGACCCTGCTGACCATAAGAGCTTACACTCTACAGGAAAGAGATAGATGACCCTGCTGATCATAAGAGCTTACACTCTACAGGAGAGAGAGAGAGGACTCCACTGACCATAAGAGCTTACACTCTACAGGAGAGAGAGAGGACCCCGCTGACCATAAGAGCTTACACTCTACAGGAGAGAGAGGACCCCACTGACCATAAGAGCTTACACTCTACAGGGGAGAGAGGACACCACTGACCATAAGAGCTTACACTCTACAGGAGAGAGAGGACCCCACTGATCATAAGATCTTACACGCTACAGGAGAAAGGATACTGCTGACCATAAGAGCTTACACTCTACAGGAGAGAGAGGACCCCGCTGATCATAAGAGCTTACACTCTACAGGAGAGAGAGAACCCCACTGATCAAGCTGGAGAGAGAGGACCCCGCTGACCATAAGAGCTTACAATCTACAGGAGAGAGATGACCCTGCTGACCATTAGAGATTACAGGAGAGAGAGAGGACCCAACTCACCATACGAGCTTACACTCTACAGGAGAGAGAGAGGACCTCACTGACCATAAGAGCTTACACTCTACAGGAGAGAGAGAGAGAGGACCCCACTGATTATAAGAGCTAACACTCTACAGGTGAGAGAGAGGACCCCACTGATCATAAGAGCTTACAATCTACAGGAGAGAGACAACCCCACTGACCATAAGAGCTTACACTCTACAGGAGAATGAGAGGTCCCCACTAATCATAAGAGCTTACACTCCACAGGAGAGAAAGAGGACCCTGCTGACCATAAGAGCTTACACTCTACAGGAGAGAGTACCGCGCTGACCATAAGAGCGTACATTCTACAGGAGAGAGAGGACCCCGCTCACCATAAAAGATTACATTCTACAAGAAATGAAGAGAAGTCTGCTGACCATAAGAGCTTACATTGTACAGGAGAACAATTCTGAGTTTAAGAGCACTTGGTGCTCAAAACACATTCAGATCCTCCTTGGGCAATCTCCTTGAGGCAATCCCATGTCCACAAAGATGAATATAGTAGCCTTGTTAATCTTTTAATGTTTTATTGAATTAAATAAAGAGTTTGGATTTTATTTCTGGAGCTGGACCTTCCAATTTCCTATAAAGCATTTTCAGGACATTGTGGCAGAGACGTGTCCTTGCTCCGATTGACTGTGTTCTACAGAAAATAACAAGGGGTGAGCTGAACTAACATTTTGCCTTTCGTTAAGAAGTTATAAGGGTTAAAAGTTGACCAGCGATTTCTCATTTTTCCAACAAAATTTACAAAACCATTTTTTTAGGGACCACCTCACATTTGAAGAGAGTTTGGGGGGTCAGTAAGACAGAAAATACCCAAAAGTGACACCATTCTAAAACCTGAACCCCTCGAGGTGCTCTCCACATTCAAGAAGTTTATCAACCTTTCTGGTGCTTCATGAAAACTAAAGCAATGTGGAAGAAAAAAATGAACATTTTACTTTTTTCACAAAAAGTTTACTTTTGACCCAAACTTTTTTATTTTCACAAGGGTAATGGTAGAAAAAGGACCACAAAATTTGTTGTTACATTTCTCCAGAGTACGCCGATACCCCGTATGTGGGGGATAGCCACCGTTTGTGCGCATGGCAGGGCTCAGAATGGAGGGAACACCATTTGACTTTTTGAATGCAAAATTGGCTGGAATCAATGGTGGGCGCCATGCCACGTTTGGAGACCCCCTGATGTACCTAAACAGTGGAAATCCCGCCAATTCTAACTCTAACCCTAATGCAGCCCTACCCTTAACCATAATCCCAACCCAAATCTCCACCCTAGCCACAACCATAACCCTAAACCCAACCCTACACTAACCCCAACACCCCAACCGTAACCTCAATACAACCAGAACCCCAACACAACTGGAACCCCAACAAAACCCTAACCTCAGCACAACCATAACCTCAGCACAAACCTAACCCCAACACAACCCTAGCCCCAACACCACAACCATAACCCCAACACAACCCAAACCCTAGCCCCAACCATAACCCTAGCTCCAAACCTAACCCTAGCCCCAAGCCTAACCCTAGCTGCAAAGAATGGATAAAATACATGTTTTTATTTTACTACTTTTACCTAACTAAGGGGGTGACAAAGGGGGGTTTGATTTACTAATATTTTTATTTTGATCACTGTGATAAGGTCTATCACAGTGATCAAAATAAACCAACAGGAAAAATCTCCTATTGTTGTCGGGTTCCGGCCAGCATGCGCCCACCATTTTCTTCCAGGAAGAAAACACCGATGCTGGAGGGTCCAGGGACGGTGGAGGTACTGGGGGACTTGGGGGACCCCATTTCTCTCTCCTATGGTATGTAAGATCATGTCAGAGGAGATATGAATTAAAAAATCAGACTTTTTTTGTGATTGCCATTATTTGGTGCATAAGTCACAAGACTGAGGATGGTAAAAACCAATTCAATTCATGTACTCTGGTGTCTCAGCTACCCCCAGTAGCCGAGACCCCGGAGATTTTCAGACATTGGGGGGTGCTATACCTTTATTTCTCAGCTCTGTTAAAAGGCGTATTGGCGGTCGTTAAGGGGTTAAATGGCATTCATCATATGGGTTAAGGTACAGTTTTATGGCTTGGGACGTCATTGATGTGGCAATAACAAATGTGCACTGTTTTGGTTGCATTGATTCATATATAAAACTGCATTTTTAATGCCAAAATATTTTTTCCAACTTTATTTCAATTTGCTTTTTTATATTATTACATTTTTTTTCTTTTTTGTACCCCAATTGACCTTATACATTAATATTGTCTGACAATTAGTACCATAAAGTAATTCTGACCAACAACTTATAGTAATGTGTCCATGCTGGTCCTGAGCTTGTAGTAATGTCCCCATACTGTAGTAGTATGCCCATCCTGGTTCTCACCTGATAGTAATGTCCCCAACTAGGCCTCATCTTGTATTAATGTTCTCCATCCTGGTCCTCATTTTGTAGTATTGTCCCTAGCCTGGGCCCCTTCTTGTATTAATGTCTCCCTCCTGATCCTCATCTTGTAGTAATATCACCCATCTTGTAGCAATGGTCCCATCCTGGTCTCCACCTTGCAGTAACAACCCCATGCTGGTCCCCATCTTGCAATAATGACACCATCCAGGTAACCATCATGTACTAATGTTCCCATCTTGTAGGAATCTCCCCCATCCTAGTCCCCTACTTGTAATAATGTCCCCATCCTGGTCACCGTCATGCAGTAATGACCTCATTCTGCTCCACATCTTGCAATAATGACCCCATCGTGGTCTCCATCTTTTAGTAATGTCCCCCATCTTGTAGTGATGTCCCCATCCTAGTCCTCATTTTGCAGCAATGAACCCATCCTTGTCTCCACCTTGTAGTAACCACCCAATCCTGGTCCCCATCTTGCAGTAATTGCCCTATTCTGGTTCACATTTCACATTTCGCTCTTCACATACACATAAAAAAGTAATTCAAAATCCTTCTCACCTGACTTCACTCTCTCAGCGAACAGTGTTCTCTTCTCCTCAATAGCAGTGCTTGCCTGAGACGTCATACTCTGCTCGAGCAGGGATGCCGACGTCAGCTTCCGGCCTCTGATTTGCTGATGACTGGTATTGGTATTGCGACGTAGAGAGTTTGTCTCTGTCCTGCAATATATTTCAGTTGAAAGTGTGTCCAAGATGCACGGAAAAGAAGCGATGACGTCGGCGGCACCCTGGACCAAGCAACACCGTTGTAATGCAGGTGTCCAGATGCAACGCACAGAGGCTCAAGTGTTATGTTTTGGTAGCTGAGGAGAAAAAGCAAAAACAGTAATACACCAGAGAGGCTGGAACCTATTGGATTGCAGTAACCTGAACTAACCACACAACTAGAGGTAGCCGTGGAGCGTTCCTACGTTGATCCTAGACGCCTCGTCACAGCCTGAGAGATAACTACACCTAAAGGCAGAAAGAGGAAAGCTATCTGCCCCAGAGCAGATCCCCAAAGAAAATAGGAAGCCCCCAAACGTAATGGCAGTTAGACAAGAAGAAACACGGACACAGACAGAAAATAGAATGAGCAAACGCTGGGGCCCAATCTGTCTAGATAGAAAAGTAAAGGAAAGGATTCTCACTGCAATCCAAAAAAACCCCCTAAAAAATACCAACTCTTCTGATTGCAAAAACACCTGAGATCACACGATCTCTACCACCTAAATCAGATCTCTGGTGTAACAAAACTAAGCCACAGCCACTGAAAAAACAGGAAAGAGCAAATGAACAAATAACAGTGGCTTCAGATAAACTGAGAGGAGCACAGGCCCCCAGGAGGGGACCCGGCTGACCTCCACAGAAGTGCAGGGAACTATGCAAAAAGCAAGCACAAAAATAAAAGCAGAAAATATCTTATCTGAAAGCAGGAGATGCAGGCAAGACTCAGCAAACTTCCAAATGAACCAGGAACCACAATTGAGACAAGAACAATTGATCACCGGCGACCATCATGGGAGGGAACCTCCCTTATATCAGTCCAGACCGTGATCCCAGATTGCCATTCCTCGCTGTGAGGTTCAGTATTGTCTGCAACCACCAGAGGGAGCCTCTGCTCAGAAACCATCTCCAGCACATTCATAACACTCAAGGTGGAAACAGTCAGGGATGATTATGGGTCAAATGACAGCGTGGCAAACAACGAATGTTCGGGTTCCCCATTCATCTGAATGGGGTCCGGGTTCAGGTTTGCGTTCTATTCTGGTATCCAAACTGAACTTTTTTAAAATATTTGGTCGAACCAGCTGGATCACTAATTGTAATGAATCCCAAACATGGTGCTATGTGAAGGTGTAATACAGAAGCACAGAAGCACACCAAATGCTTGTAGCTCCATATTGGAACTGAGACCGGAGAGCTCACACTAATCTGCCACATACAGTGGTATACCTTTAATAGTAGAAGACCAAGCAGCCGCTTTGGAGACCATGAGTCAGGGCAGGGGCGGTTTCAACTCAGGCACTGGGCTCCCTCTCCCACATCGGGCACCACACTTGGCCATGATACAATTTGCAGACCTATGTGAGATAATTATACAATATGCTGGACTATGTGGTGGACTTTCTACAGCTTGCAGTGATGTGTGGGGGTGCTAAACCAGTTTGAAGGGCTATGTGAGGGCCGCTTACAGTTTTCAAGGCTATATGAAGGCCACTATACAGTTTGCAGAGCTGTGTAGGGGCCATTATACTATTTATTAGGATATCTAGGGGGCTATTATACTGTTTGTAGGACTATGTGTGGGCCTTAATATAGTTTTGCAGAGCTCTCTAGGGGCCATTACACTGTTTGGAGGTCTATGTAGGGACCACTATATTGTTTGGAGGGGTATGTGGGAGCCATTATACAGTTTGCAGGGCTATGTGAGGGCCATTACAGTTTGGAGAAATATGTGGAGGCTATTGGAGGGCTGCGTGGGGGCCAATTATACTACATTGAGTGCTATGCGGGAGCCATTATATTGCTTGGAGGGATATGTAGAAGCCATTGTACTTTTTGGAGAGCTATGTGGAATTCAGTATACTGTTTGAGGGGACTAAGTGTTGGCTATTGGACTCTTTGGAGGGCTATGTGGGGGCCGTTACACTGTTTGGAAGTCTAGTGGAGTCCATTATACTGTGTACGGGCTATTGTAAAATATGGAAAGTTGTGTTGGGGCCGTCATACAGTGTACAATGTTGTGCAGAGGTCATTATATTGTGTGGAGAGTAGTTAAACTATATGGAGAGCCACTGTGCTGTATGGGGGCTGTGTTGTGGCCATCACACTGTGTTGGAGTCACTGTGGGGGTATCATACTTTGTGAGCTGGGGGTAATGAAGGTATCATACTGTGTTTGGGGGGACACTTTTATTGGCATCATACTTTATGGGGTCATAAATGGTGTATCTTAATGCATGCTAACACTAAGGAGTTTCAATTGAAGGAAAATTACTTTGTAAGGGCTTACAGTTGTGAGATATGCTCTTATGTGCTCGTGCCAAATATATATTTTTTCTTTTTTCTGTTTTTGAGGGAGGAGGGAGTGCCCAATTAGAGGCACCATGATTTTTGTGTTTGCTCCTTGCCACATATTTAAGGTCTTAGAGTGACATTGCCAATAATAATGAGAAAATAGGAAGAAAATATAAGACTTAAAGTCAAGAACAAGTAAGTATTCTCTGAATGTACAATTAGTCACTTATTAGTCAATATGCAACTATTACCCCAATACTCCCTGTGTTTTCCTTATAAATTGTAGTAAACAACAATTAGCCAATTAAATACATCATTTAGCATCTAATTAATGTAATTTCCTGCTGGATTTGTTTATTTACCTCTCGAAGTTGAAGGGTGAGGCGCGCCTATAATCAGATAATTCTGAAGATGTTTATGGAAATGGGTCTCTAATTATTAAAAGCATTGCAGAAATATGTCAGTTTAATAAGTTGTACATTACAATGAGAAAACATAATTATCTCGAGGTTAAAAAAATGTTATTTATAATCAATTTCAGTTTTATATAAATAGTATATATTGGCAAATTGTGGAAATATTTGACTGCTACTGCCCATGATGACTAATGATGCTCAATATTCATGGTTGCATGGTTTGGCATGTGACCATACCGATGTCTCTAAATTAATAAGTCACTAAAAAGAAAGGTATCGGAAAGGGCAGAATTGTTGAAATTTTTTATTAAATGAATGCTTCTAGAGATATTACATAGTATATTGATCTTAATTTACAAGTAAATAATATTAATTTCAGTCTCCATGAAACATGGACTATTCTACCATAAAAAGACTCGGACTGAACCCTTGATCTCCCATTATGAGCTAACTGAATTCTATATTTGTCTATGAAACTGTTCGAGTTATGGTGAAATTTTCATTTTTCAGGACAAAAGGGATTTCTCTAAAATTTTGATTACCTTCTCATATATGTACTCTGTGTACTTTGAAAAATAGCTTCTCTAGTTAGAGGAGAACCGGACTATAGATAAATTCTACTTAAATTTTACTTAGCTCCACATTTGCCAAAATGCAGATTTTTGCAATTTGTCACCTCTCCAGCCTCTCCCTTCTTCAGTCACCCATCCATTCCTCATCGCAACTATAGATCACGGCTGTCGCGTTGATTTTCAAACACTTCCTGATTTGATTAGACCCAGGAGGGTCCTGTCTGATTATGAGTGTACCAGGTCATGACACGTGATCTTTAGCACAAATTTGGGGCCCCCTTCAAATCAAGAATTTATGGAGCAGCCTGAGAGCCTGCAATCTGAAGATGTGATGTGGAACAGACTGGTGATGATGAGGAGCGGAGAGACCAGAGAGTTGATCAGTGAGGCGAGTATAAGGTTTTTTTTTTCTTTTTGCATATCATGTTTATTATACTTCTGAGTCTCTGTAGACCCCAGAGCATAGTAAAGAACATTACATTTGCGGAGAATACTTTCTCTGCGAATAAAACTTTCTGGGTAAAAACGTGCGTATAGGCAAATTTTTTATTTTGCCTGATCCACTTTTATCTCTTAGATAAGAGAAAAACCTGGAGCAGACAAAAAGAGCAATAGGGTTTTGTGTGGGTAGATGTTTTGGGAAAGAGTATGCACTATCGTGCTCATTGGATTGGGTTGTGTGCACACAACCACTGAAAAAGTCTTAGAATGCTGCAGACTCAGGAGGAATTAATCAAAAGCACTGAACACAAAATGGATTGAACGGTGCTACTATTAAAGGATGATGAAAAGGCAGGAATCTATATTTATAAGTTTTATTAGTCAACGTGTTCATCCAGATAAAGTCATGGTATTACCATAGTTTTGTCCTGATAAAGAAGCATGAAACTTCCAAACGCTTTGACCAATAAACCACAGAAATTGATTCCTGTCATCTCATCATCCTTCTTACAACAGCACAGTTCAACTCATTTTGTTCCCAGTGCTATTGCTAATCTCTATAAAGCACTTTAGAAAATTTGATAACGAGCAATTATTGGGGTGGAGGAAGATGAGGATTAAATTAAATAATTAGTCCAGATTTTTTATTATATTATTTGGAGGGACACCTGCAATTTTTGGCAAAGAAGAAACAATTTTCACATGTGGCATGTAGAAATTGACAAACCTGAACAGTTATGTTTGGGGTCTGTGGCGAACACCTAGTGTCCGTGCATGGACCCCAAACACAGACTTCTCCAGAAAGTCCATGTTACTGTCGGGTTTGGCATGCCGAACATCACCTGCTTGCCATGCTGTGTAACAGCAAGAGAAACACAGGTGGCTCTGATTGGAAGTAAGTTAGTTACCACTGGTCATAGAGCTGCGGTTCCCACTCTGTCAGATGACAGCAAGAGCCAGCAGCTTTGACTGGCAGTAAAACGGTTACTGCGAGTCAAAAGAGCCGGCTGATGAGAGTTCTACTCTCTTCATTGTGTGCCTACTGTCACTGATAACAGCAAGAGCAGGCACCACTGATAGAAGTATTCATCTGGCGGTGCCATAAATAAATAACAAAAATGACTTGGTGTCTATTATTTATAACCAGCACAGGTAAAACCCGCAGCTACGGGCTGCAACCCCTAGCTGTCAGCTTTATCATAGCTGGTTGTAAAGAATAGAGGAGTTCCCATTTCCTTTTTCTAAAAATTATTTAAATAAATAATTAAAAAATGGCATTGGGTCTCCCATTTTTGACAACCAGTTTTTGGTTGTCAAAAACACATTGTACATAATTTGTACATAAATTATTGTACATTGTATATAAATTTTTTTTAAAGAATAGAGATGCATT
>VIAB01003973.1:37759-48874 GCA_009801035.1 Oophaga pumilio
AATAAAAAATAAAAAATACACATATTTGGTATCACCGCGAAAACCGGAAAAACCCAAGGTGGTAAAGGGGTTAAAGTCTGTATTTTTCTTTTTATATAATATAATATCCAATAAGACATAAATTAATATATTTTACAATTACTGTTTGAGTGTAGTCATGCTGTAGGTCTTGTATTTTGTTCGAAGCATATTTTCTGGTCCAAGTTTGGCTCTTTGAGTTCTACCACAATTTGTAGGTCTTTATGGAATTATAAGAAAATATTAGCAGCACAGTTCTAAAAATTAAATTCCCTAAAAAGCACAAGTTCATGAATGTTAAACCAGGCATATAGATATTCAGTGATACAATTGCACATACTTTTTTTTATATGTATATGAAGATTATATCGTGGGATGCAAAGTGCAGGGTCAGCGGAACGCACAGGGATCCAATGTACGGTACATAAAAAGCTTTCAGTATGTGTAATACAATATATTCGTTTTGACTTAAGGATACCATAAATAAACGTTGGTTTGCACAATTGTTAAAATGTTTATAAATGAACACAATGTTTCAATGTAATATCTTCTACTGCAACTTTAAACCCAGATTTCTTGCCATTTTTATATTACATAAGACACTGCCAAATGGTTATAGTCAATGAGTTGTGATATTTATTTTTCATCCATTAGGAGTATGGTCATTGGCCAAGAAAACAATTGGTTACATATCTAATATCTAATTACCTAGCTAATATATCTGATATTCTAATATGAAAGATGGAGCGATGAGAAATAGTTAAACAGTAATTCACATTGAACAATTTGCCTTACTGAATATTTATTCGTTTAGTTCATTTGTCTTTTTTTCCAGCAATGCTGAGCCAGTAGAAGAAAAATTGTCAATAAACGGTTTGTCCTCCTAAAGAGGGCCTAAAAAGTAACGTTTCTCTTTGTGTAGCATGCCAAGCCAGAGTAAGGCGACTTATAGGCCATGAAATGCTCCTCAGAGAAATTAAATGTGCAAATTGTCTCTTCATTGAGCAATACAAATAAAACTCAAGTACCACCTATTGGAAGTAACAATCCTAAAAGCTTATATCGACCCTTTAGCAATCCTTGCCAGACGACTTAAGATAAAAGCCAAATCAGACACTATTTGCAGACACATGTATCGTGGTGTTTGCCCTTACTCAGTGCAAAAGAAGAGGTTTGATTTGGCTAGAGAAGAGGCCTCTGACGGGTTGTAAGGGTAACGTCTTGGCTTGTGAAGAGTACTAAGCCAGCGTAACAGACTTATAGGCCATGCAATGCTCCTCTTGAAAAATAAAATATGCAAATTATCTCTTCAGAGAGGAAGAGTGCAGAAACTGTATTACCATCTGTTAGAAGTAGCAATCCTAAAAGTCCATATTGACCCTTTAATGAGCATCGCCACATGACTTCGGATAAAAGCCAAACATTTGAGCCCAGTTGGTCCTTTCAAAATGTATACATCCAGCCACTGCCGGAACAACTAACAGCTGATGAGTGGGGGGTGCCAGACACCAATAGGTCCTCAATACCTTACAACCCTTTTAAGTTTACTACCAATAACTCTTCCAAACTCTCTGTTTCATATTAGTTTCAACCACTGTCTTCCAATTCAATAAGTAATGTCGGCATGTGGTCATTTTCCTTCAAGTGCCTACTGATATGTGCACATGGTAAATGATACCATAATGATTTTCTTTATTTTTCGTTGAATCTTTATTTGACGTCATTCTACTTTCTTCCTCATACTTATTTCTGAAAAAAAAAACTGCATTCATGTACGGCCACATTTGTTCCAAAGTTCTAAGTTATGTATTTCTACTTCAAAGGTTTTGGGCATCTCATCCTACAAAGGCATCAGGAGATTTAGATTAGGTGATGGAAGATGTCGCGTTTAACAAATTTTGCAGATGTGATTCTGTAATCCTTCCAGACCTTTCCTTAGCAGACACAGAGGATGGACTCACACACATGTGGGTACACTAATGCCATGGAAGGACGCACAAGCATATAATTTTCATTTAGTAAATGTAGGTATGGACAGATTGGCAGAAAGGGTCTGCGGAAAGCTCATACAGAGCAGATTTTGTGCTTTGCAGCTTTTCTTTCATCTTTACATTCGACGTTCTCTGTCCAGGCATTAGGTAATGCAGTGAAAATGACATAATCACTTTGTCATCCTGTGCTTTATATTGAGCTGGAGCTCAGCTGGGAAGAGAATTTATAGACTCACACATTTTCAGGGCACTTGTGTCCATATCAAGCGCAAACCACAAAGTGTGATGTGTATTGTAAAGCAGTTCATTTATTAGGTGGATTTCTTTTAGTGCTTTGATGTAATGAATTATTTCATCTAATATTTTTATGATACAATGAAAAATACTTTACTCATAATTCTGAATGCGGTCACATAGAAATTAAAATGAGACCTGTGACATTCAGATGGCCAGTATTTGTACCTACAAAGATTTACACTTTGCAAAATACAGCTTTATATATATGAGACATGAATGAGTTCATGCACCTATGCAATACATGTATGGTCACTGACAGGGTAAATGGTATCACCCAAATATTAATGAATTTATGAAATGTTGAGAACCTGATTAGGCTGGTGTGCTGATTTTAAAACTCCATGTCAGAATGGCTGTATAATCTCCACCCACCCAATTTGATTAACATTTCCTCAGTGTCCTTCCTCCCAGCTGTTGCTGGAATCTTAGACTGCTTAGTACAAATTGCATCTGTCAGTCAGGATGGATGGGCTAAGACTATATACACTTGGACTCATAGCTGCATTACGATTACTATTTTATAGCTTGCAAGGAATAAAATTTAACCCCTTCATGACTGGAGGTATTTTTGTACTGTTGTACTCACCAGAGTTGGACGGCAGTATTTAATTAGTTAACAGCCGTGGGTGGATCTCAATTCCACTCGCGGATGTTAGAGGCACATGTCAGCCGTTCAAAACAACTGAAATGTGCCGGAAGAGATATGGACTCAGCTCTTCAGAAGTCAGTTAGATTTTTTGTAACTTACATTTTCTTTTGCAGTAATGTACTGTAACTTCCTCTTTTCTGCGGGTCCAATGAAAGCCTCCGTCTTGGTCCTCGAGATCAGACAAGCCTTGTATACTACCAGATATGGTTCAATAAGCTTTAGTCTCCGATACATTGTTCCTAATTTGACCAACATTGCCAGATCCAGAGGCTCCTTGTGTCTCTCCACAAATTAGCTCTTCCTGAAAAGGGGTTTCCACGACATATGGAATCACAAACAAATTATTTAATATCAGGATTGTACACAGTCATTCTGCCATGACTTTAAATTAAAAACAAAAAATGGCGTAGGGAGACTAGCGCATGTACAGTGATACTGAAAGGTGCAGATGAGAAGAGAGTTAAGGAGTTGCTCACCAGAAAGTGTTGCGATTGTCACAATTTCAATAATTGCCCATGAATATTACAGCTGTTGCAGTCTCGTCGGCAAATGAAAGTAAACGCTCTTTTGCATATCGATTAATAGAAAAAAGAGATTTGACGTTCCAGAGTGGACAGTGGTGCTGTGTGAAGGGAGCAGTTCCGGAGAGGAATAGTAATTTCGTACTTTTTATTTTCACGCGTTTCGTGCTCTTACCGAGCTCAATCTACAAAATAAACTATATAGCACAATCAATATGACTGGTAGAGGGGGTTTCGACCACCAAACTCGTAAAAATACAAACTACGAAATTGCTATTCCATTTTGGAGCTGCTTCCTTCATACATCAGCGCAGTCTTCTCTGAAACGTCAAATCTTCTTTTTCTATTAATGATTTTTTTTTTTACAAAGTAAGTATACAACTCTTGTCAGGTATTATAGATCTTTTCAATAATGTATGCAGTTTTTACTAGGAAATTTAGTGACCGGTCTGCTTTAACCTTGAAAATATTGTTATAAATGGTTATTCCATTATTAATGTTACTAAAAAGAATGACATGGTTCAGCTTTACTGTTTAGTTCATTAGACCACACTGTCCAGTAGAAATAATAGAAGATAATCTTACATGATAAATACATTTCCAGAAGTTTGCCTGATAAATTTTGTCATCCGCTTTACAATGGATTTTCTAGGAAAAAGAGAAAAATGAAGAGTGTGTATATCTGATATGTATTCATAGTTGTATTGCATTGTATATTTACTATAAATGCATAGTGTGAATAAGTTACTCAATTTATAAGCTGGAAAAACAGGTAACAAGAATGAGTCTTCTTTGGTTTTCCAAACATAAGTTATACTTGTATATACTCAAGTATAAGCCGAACTGAGTATAAGCCGAGGAATCTAATTTTGCCCCGAAAAACTGGGTAAAGTTATTGAGTATAAGCCAGGTATGCATTGTCCCTTCATCCCTATCGTGGTATGCATGGCTCCCCCGTAACTGTTCTGGTATGCATGGCTCCCCGGTCCCTGTCACTGTATGAATGGCTCCCCCTTCTCTGTCCTGGTATGCATGGCTTCCCTGTCCCTGTCACTGTATGCATAGCTACCACGTTGCTGTCCTGGTATGCATGGCTCCCCCTTCTCTCTCCTGGTATGCATGACTTCCCTGTACCTGTCACTGTATGCATAGCTACCATGTTGCTGTCCTGGTATGCATGGCTCCCCCGTCCCTGTCATTGTATGCATGGCTCCCATGTTGCTGTCCTGCTATGCATGGCTCCCCTGTCCCTGTCACTGTGTGCATGGCTCCCCCATCCCTGTCCTGGTATGCATGGCTACCCCGTCCCTGTCACTGTATGCATGGTTCCCCCATCTCTGTCCTAGTATGCATGGCTTCCCCGTCACTTTATGTATAGCTCCCACATTGCTGTTGTGGTATGCATGGCTACCCCGTCCCTGTCACTGTATGCATGACTCCCCCATCCCTTTCCTAGTATGCATGGCTTCCCCATCACTTTATGTATAGCTCCCATATTGCTGTTGTGGTATGCATGGCTACCCTGTCCCTGTCACTGTATGCATAGCTCCCACTTTGCTGTCCTGGTATGCATGACTCCCCCATCCCTGTCTCTGTATGCATATCTCCCACGTTGCTGTCCTAGTATGCATGGCTCCCGGTCCCTGTCACTGTATGCATGGCTCCCCCATCCCTGTCACTGTATGCATGGCTCCCCCATCTCTGTCACTGTATGCATGGCTCCCCCGTCCCTGTCATTGTATGCATGGCTCCCCTGTCCCTGTCATTGTATGCATGACTCCTTATCCCCTATCCTTGTATGCATGATTCCTGTTAAAAAAGAAAATCCTATTCACCTGCCTGCGTGCCCTCGCTGGCACTGCATCTCGTTCTGGCCGCCGACGTCAGCAGTGCTTCCTGCTGAGCGATCACGTGGCCCTGCTCATTAAGGTAATGAATATGCACTCCATGTCTATGGGAGTGGAGAGGTGTGCATATTCATTACCTTAATGAGCAGGGCCACGTGATCGCTCAGCAGGAAGAGCTGCTGGCGATGGAACAAACGAGATGCAGTGCCAGCAATGAGGGCACACAGGAAGGTGAGTGTGATATGTGCTGGAAGCTGGCGGCTGTGGGTGTCACTGTGCTCTATTACAGCAGCGGCACAGGCTTTAGCCACAGCCACCGGCTTCTGCTTCTGTGATCCGCCTGCTTCGCCGACAATTGATTCGTGTATAAGCCGAGGGGGGCATTTTCAGCACAAAAAAATGTACTGAAAAACTCGGCTTATACACGAGTATATACGGTATCTAATTTTTATTAAGTCATTAAAACATCAATTTAAACAGTGGAAAGTATTTTTGTAAATACCTCTTGTTGTTCTTGCCTGTGGGCGGAGTTTCATCGCATGTCATTGCCCAGCATCCAGGATGAAACTCCGCCCACAGCCCAGTCAATCAGGAGGATGTGCGCAACTGGGTCACACATCATAGGATGTCAGAGCAAGCTGCAGCTCGGGTCACATGATGCCCAATGAGTGGTCAGTGATAGCACCACACACAGGTAAGAATGACAACAAGATGTATTTAGAAAAGTACATGATTAGTGGAGTTTTTTTGTATCCAGAATTCTCACGCTCACACAAACATATTTTTGGTCTGAGTGGTGTCTGTGGAAAAAAATAAAACTGACAGCACTTGGACCAATATAATTCAATGGGGTTGTTTCAGATGAAAAACCACTTGAAAAAAATTGCAGCATGCACTGTTTTTTTCCATTTTTCAGATGAGACTGGCCTATGCAAATCTATGGGTGCGCAAATAAAATAGGATCTCATACAAATTATCCGTATAGCATGAGAATTTTAAGGATACTTTGAAATTGTTTATCACAGGAAATTAGATTTGTTCTTCTAAATATTAAATAATGCTAATGTATAAAAACTAGTGATGAGCGAATACATTCAGCACTATTCGTTACTCGCACAAATAGTACACTATTCGGGCTATTCGTTACTTGGCGAGTAATTTAGTATTCGCCTCGGAATAATCAGGTGACCAGCCCAGCATGTTTGGTGCTTTATTTGCTTTCCAATCACAGTAATGCCGGCATCATCTTTGGTGCGGCATTACTGTGATTGGCTGCCCGAAAACCTGGTGTTTGTTGCGCTATCATGTGCATGACAGCACGGCAAACACTGCTCATGATCGTCGGGGAAATCATCCCCGCAGATCACAGAGCCGCAGTTCCCATGCTGTCAAAAGACAGCGTGAGTGCTCAGCTGTGATAGGAGGTATAAAGTTTAGTGAGAGCAGGAGCGGCTGATGGGTGTATTCATCAGCCGCTCCTGCTCTGCAAATAAGTAATTTAAAAAAAAACTAGCGTGGGTTCCCCCGTATTTTTTTCAGTAAGGCTGGTTATCAAGAATAGGGTGGTCTCATTTAATTATTTAAATAATTTAAAAAAATAACTTGGTGTCCCCCTCATTTTTGACAACCAGCCTTACTAAAGCAGACAGCTGGAGTTGGTATTATCAGGCTGGTAAGGGGTCATGGACATTGACCCCTCGAGCCTAAAAACAGCAGCCTGCAGCAGCCCAGAAAAGGCACATCTATTAGATGTGCCAATTCTGGCATGATGCCCAGCTCCTCCCACTTGCTCTGTAGCGGTTGCAAGTTGGGTTAATATTTGTGGGGTTTTGCATTGTCCGGTGATATTAAGCCCTCGTGTTAGTAATGGAGAGGCGTCTATAAGACACCTCTCCATTACTAATCCTATAGTTATATGGTAAATAAAGACACAGCCAGAAGAAAGCATTATATTAGTAACAAAACAGTTTTCCATTTTTATTTAAAAATAACAAACACTGTTATACTCACTTAACGCCTATTTCACAGAATCCCTCGTCTTCTGTAAGAAAATAACATACAACCATATCCCTCACCTGTCGGTTGTTCTGTGCCATGCCGTAATCCATATCTGGGGGGTGAATAATTTTCAACCTGGACAGTGCCAAGATGTGACCGTCCATGCTGAGAACCACTGGTTAATGAGCTGCTGTGAGCGCAGCCTCAGTGACTAGCGGTGACATCATAAAGGTTACCTCCAGTCACTGAGGCTCTGTTCCCAGCTGGGCTTAACAGCGGTGACCTCAGCACCATGGAAAAAAGTCAGTGATGAGGTGATAAGTGGACAACCCCTTTAAGTTTAAGTGTATAGTAAGTAGGTCGAAGAAAATTCCCCAAACAGCTTTTTCTGGTGTCAATTTAATTAGAGGTTCAATACAGATCAAATCCAATCCAGTTAAAAAACAATGATGTGCGTCAATGTATTATGAAAATAAGCACTTTAACTAGCAAACATAATGCAATAAATTATCCTTAATAGTAGCATAGCTATAAATCTTAAAGCCTGACATGGAAATTGTGATGCAAAAATACAGTTCAAACAGGTGCAAAACATTTCTGGAGGGAATTTTCCACAAAGCCTCCTATTATCTTTTGTTGTATTGAGTTGAATGTTGCACACAATATTTATATACTAGATAAAAACGCTGTAAGAGCTATATAAAGTATTCACTGCATGCTGGTTAATTAGCGAGGTGGCACAATGGCCTCGATTCATCGAGACCGTCAGAATTTTGGCATAATCGCATTGATGAATCGAGGCCCATGTTTTGATTCTAATGTCTTCACCATACAATGTTTGAGATGAATTTGTCCTTACATGAACCCTGTTCAACCTTTTCACATATTTAGATGCTTTAAAAGTCCTAATTTTCTAGTAGAAATGTGATACAACAGTGGAAGGAAATCATTACACAGTGCGCATTGAAATCAATGCATGGTAATGCATGGATCTGCCAGATGAATGACTCCCTCTGTGTTCACTCCCAAAGTTTCAGAAAAGAAACCAGCCCTAAAGTCAATTAAGATCAATTCAGTACACTTTTGAGGGCATTTTTTTGTTTGTTTCAATGCAAGTGTTTTATGGGTAAAAAAATTTTGAATTCAGTTTTTATTAAAAATATTGCACTGAACAGCGTCCGCTTGCTGCACACAGGATCACTCAATAGTGGACGGCCAATGCTGACAAGAAAGAGAGATAAGAGCACGCACATACTAATTGACAGCATTGCCTGAATTGAATCCCCAGCTCTGCACACGCTAACCCTGCAGTTTCAGTGTGCGCTCTCATGCCTATCAGCATTGGCTGTCTTCTACAGCGTAATCCTGTGTGCAGCGAGTGGCCGTGGCAGATGGGAGAGGGTATGAGAATGCACTAGCACACACTGACACTGTATGTGCTCTCAGCTCCTGCATCAGGGTTGCCAACTGTCCAGAAATTCCAGGACAGCCCGTAAAAATAATGCACTTCTTTTGCCCTTTCCGTAAAATTTTTTTAGAGTGTCTGTGAATTTTTTGGAGGTGAATAAACATATACAAATTATTTTCACTGTAATTATTATTATTTTTCAGATTACAGTGGATGCAGCTGATGTTTCATATCAGAATTATGAGCTGTAGACATGGATCACTTATAATCACAAGAATTTGTTATGGTTTTACAATGTGCCTGTAAAAAATATATTTTATGTCCATGATTTATGATAAATTGTCCAGAAAAAAATAAAAAATCAAGTTGGCAAACCTGCCTGCAGTGTCAGTGTGTGCAGGGCTGGGGGGATTCAATTCAGGCAGTGATCCAAAATGAGGGCTGTCAGTCAGTGTCAGTGTGTGGATGCTTTCATCTGCCTGTCTTGTTAACATTGGCTGCCCATTATCACTCAATATAAGGGGAGGTGGAGTTCTGTCAATCAACATAGACAGAGGTGCAGAGGATTGCAATTAAAGAGGTGGATGGACGGATAAAGCCCTTGACCACACCAACGGTGCATCAAGATATTCTCATTTATATATCTAATGAAACAGTTTTTATGCTAAATAAATAAAATGTTCAATAAGGGTGTGATTTTATAGGAGCTAAGTCAGCCATATGAATGTATTATTAGTTTAATTTGAGTTTTGGAGGTTACAGACTCCTTTTAAGTCTACAGCCTCTGTACATAACAGTAATTAGCTGGCTACAAAAGGTGTTAACAGTGCATCTATCGTTGAGTTCCCTTGATATCAGGGTCTATAAATTTTACCTTTTTGCTCTTGAATAATCTTCTGTGCTAATTTATGACAAGTTAAAAGCTGAAATTTAAAAATATTGTCCACTACAAGGACAACCATATGTGGATTATAATGAGGGCAATCTGGGCTACTGCCATCATTATAATGTTTTGTGTGTCGCGCATAAACAGAGAGGGAGCTTTCTTGGAGCTCCACTGTCGGTGACACAGAATAAGAGCGCAGCTCTAGAGGAGCTCCTGTCGCCTCCGCTGTGATGTCCCGGCATGCACCAGTATGTAAATGCCACAATTACAAGTGGATCCTCGGGTACCGGAGCAGAGCATCAGGGAAACGGGAGAGAGGTATGTGTTTTTTTAATTAATGTGTGTAAAAGATGTGTGCCTATATATATATGGTATATGTGAGGACTCATACTGTATATAGGTTGCTGTATGTGGGGTTCATACTGTATATAGGGAGTTATGTGGGGGCATATTGTCTCGGCCTGTGAGCTGTTATCCTCATTGCAGCATGGCTTATGGTCTCCTTTTCTTGTCATGATTGAAGGAATTATACTGTATATTAGGGGCTATGTGTGGGCTCATACTGTATACTGTATGTAGCAGGCTATATGGGACTCATACTGTATATAGACGGCTAAGTGCAGGCTCATATTGTATATATGAGGATATATGGGGGCTCATACTGTAAATAGGCAGCTATGTGCAGGCTTATACTCTGCATAGAGGGCTAAGTGGGGGTCTCATACTGTATATAGGTAGCTATGTGGGGGCTCATACTGTATTTAGAGAGCTATGTTGGGGCTCATACTGTATATAGGGAGCTAAGTGCGGGCTCATACTGTATATAGGAGGCTATGTGTGGGCTCATACTTTATATAGGAGGTTATGTGGGAGCTCATACTGTATATAGGGAGCTTTGTGGGGGCTATGACTGTATTTAGAGAGCTAGGTGGGGGTTCATACTCTATATAGGGAGCTATTTGTGGTCCATTCTGTATAAAGGAGACTATGTGTGGGCTCATATTGAATATAGGAGGCAATATGGGGGATCATATTGTATACCCAGCTATATGTGGGCTCATACTATATATAGAAGGTAATATGGGGGCTCAAACTGTATCTAAGGGGCTTTGTGGGGCTCATACTGTGTATAGGTAATTATATGGGGGCTCATACTATATATTGGGGGCTATGTGAGGGTTCATACTGTATGTAGGGGACTGTGTGGATTTAAAACTGTATATAGGAGGCTGTGGGGGGCTCATATTAGGGCATATTTATGGACATATTGCCTAGGTCTGTGAGCTTTTATCCTAATTGCAGCACAGCCTATGGTCTCCTTTTCTTTAACTGATTGAAGGAATTCCCTGATGAACCCTCGAAGGACCAAAAGAGGGGGGTCAGGAACACGTGGGGAAGAAGATGCCATTAAACTAAATACATAACTGTTCAGGCCATATAGGATATATATATGCACACACAGCTCTGGCAAAAATTAAGAGACCACTTCCAAATGTTCAG
>VIAB01003974.1:9152-20659 GCA_009801035.1 Oophaga pumilio
GGCCACCGCCCCCTCTGCCCCCCCGGTAGCTACGCTACTGCCACGCACTCAAAAAAGTGTGGATGGCAAATTATGGAAAATGAGAATTGTGACAGTTCCAGGACTTATTAGCCTGGTATGTGCACCAGAAGCGGGGTGGGGCAGCGAGACCGTGCTCTTGTCATAGCTGATGAATGCCGTCACCATATAGAAATCAATGGATCAGATTTCCATAGATCATTCAGAGCCGCCGCGTTCATCGTCTGTTTCGGCTGTGTGTCCGGACACGTAGAGGATGAGGCTGACGAGCTGCCATGATATCACCCCATTATCAGCCGCTGCTGCTGTACCGTGGACGCAGTCGTGAAGGGTGTTCACTGTGTCAGACGCGTCCCCACCATCTGAAATAATCACAGCGGTGGTGAGGATGCGCGGCGCGGGCCGTGCGTGGCTCCGGTGCTGATATATTGTTCATGTCGGTGCAATTATCCCTAATTACGGCTTTTTCCACCAGCGTCCTGCTCGGCGTTCTTCACGTAATGACGGTATTACGGGGCTGGAAGTGATTACAGAAAAGATTACTTAGTGTTTGTTTTTAAAACGTTTAGCCGTACGTTCCACGCTCATGCCCCCAGAAAATGATTAGTGGCTGTTATAATCCTCATCTCCTGGGGTCTACGGTGCACCACTGTGGGCACGATGGCTGACTTTTTAATTGCAATTATTTTTAATTAATTTTAACTTTTTTTAAATTATTTTTAGTTTTATTTTATGTCTAGATCCTATATTAATAGAAGACTTTCATTAGGAGTTTACGCAACTAAAATTCTGCTAATTTTGCCGTTTTGCATGGCGGCGGGTGATAGAACTTCCATCAGCCACCACTAGAAGGAGCTATTTTAGTATTAAATTCAGCATACGAAATGTATGCAGTAAGCTAAGCTCCCCCTAGTGGTGACTGCTGGCAGCCAGAATTTTATCATTAAAGGGATTTCCTTTGATGAGGATGTTTATTTTATTAATTAGTTTAAAAATAGGATCATGGTGGAATTAATATAAAAAAAAAAACGCAAAAACTTTCCTAATGTGCTCCTCTATAATGGTGTCATTCACTGGTTTCCTGAATCCCTTTTCTGGTGGGTGGCAGCCAGTTACATTTGGTTCACCCAGGAGACTGATTTTTCCTGCTCAGATGTAACGTGGCTGCTAACACTAATCAGTGTCTCACATCCTTAAAAATATCTTTGACACTTGTTTTCCCTATTTTTTGCCAACTGCAAGACTGTGGCCAGAAAAAAGCTGAATGGTGCGTCAGGTCGTGCATACGCCATAAAGTTCACGGCACTGAAATAGGAAGGGTACTTGCCACAAACTCTGCATAAGTCAGTAGTACAAGTGGAAACTTCTACTTTCTCCACTTATGAGCCACCTCTTCCCCTCTCCGTTGCCTTCTGAACTCACCATCCACTATGAAAAAGAAATAGCTCCCGACTGCCAGCACAGTGATGTGTCAGGTTCCATTATATTCTATGGGAAGGAGGAGGAGTGAGGAGCGCAGTGGGGGAACAAGTAGTGGGAAACACCGCAAGATCGTGTCGAGCTTTATAACAAGTTGTTTACCACTCCAAAGAGCTGGATTCACATCAACGCTGCTCAGTACTGCTGTGTAATTTCCTCAGTGCTGCTGTAGCTTCTGTCTGAGCGCTAACTAAGGAATGAAAAGCAGGAAATCCTGCTGTGATGTTTTATAGGAGGCATCATGAAAAGAGGGGAGGAGTATTGAGGAGCACAGTGAGTAAACAAGCAGAGGGTGACATAGTAACATTGAGCTTTATAACAAGTCGTTTACCACTTCAGTGAGCTGAATTCACATTTACACTGCTGGGTTTTGCTGTTTAATTTCCTCCATGCTGCTGTTGCTTCTTTCTAGCACTAAGGAATGAAGAGCTGAAATATCCCGCCGTGGTGTGTATAGGAGGCATCATGAGAAGATGGAAGGAGGAATGAGGGGCATGGTGAGGAAACAGGCAGAGGGAGATGCAACAAGATTGTGCTGATGTTAATAACAAGTTGTTTTACACTTCAGAGAGCTGGAGTCACATCTACACTGCTCAGTACTGCTGCAGCAGCTTCTGTCTGAGCCCTAACTATGGAAAGAAAAGCTGGAATATCATGCTGTGCTGTGTATAGGAGACATCACAATAGCTTGTCTCGACCCACTAGCTCAGAGTCAATTGCAAATTAAGACAAAGCGCCTGCAGAATGAAACAATGGTGAAAATGCAGGCTACAGGGCATGTAATGGCCAGAAATAGTATAATAGTTCCTCGGGGTTACTTATTTAGAAAAGTTGCTTGAAAGTATAGTTACCCTTTAAGATGTGAGGATAGTCGCGTGCAGCGCATACTTAAAGTTGGCACACCCCTTTAATCTCTGTATTATGGATCTTTTTAGATTTTAAGCCCCAAAATGACATTGACATAAATAAATTCTCCAGATTTCATACAGGACCACAATGGACACACTATGGGTTTTCTCCTTTGCAGCGGGGGGGGAAAGTCTATCATTGTCCATCACTGCTTGGATCTGAGTGCAAACGGTAGGTTTCGTCTGTCTTTGCAAATCGCTACGTGCCGTCATATAGTGCAAACAATGTGACAAAGAGAACAAAAAAAATAAATAAATGCTTTAGAAATGGAAAGATGGCATGTTCTGCAAAACTCCATCAGCCGTAAGAGACAGAAGAGCAAGAAACACAAGTTGTATAACTATGTCCCAACGCTGCGGTGGACTGAGCCGTATCCGTGGGAAAGTATTCGAGTTACGTGTAGGTATAATTATCGACAGTAAAAACAGCTCCGTCTGCCAGGATGGGTGTGAAGTTCTCAACGGGAGGAAAAGAAACCTTTCACATTCCACTACCTGAGCAAACAGGTTGACATAAAAGAGGAAAATGTCAGTAAAATCACTGAGCTTTCTAATGCGGCGAGATTACATAAGGATTCCAGGACGAGAGCGGCTGCTACTTGTATCTACCTGATTGCAATTACCGCCTGCATATGCGGCTTGATTCAGAGCCATTTACCATTTAATTACCAATGTATAATTTTCTGCATCAGGAAGAGCTCGTCTGTCAACACGTCGTCATTTTCCTGCCGGGGTCCTGATTTCCGTCGAAGAGATGTAATCCGCTGGAAGGAAACCATTGTTGTATGGGAGATGTTCAAAGAACGGGTTACAACCGATAAAACTTAGCGGGATAGTTTTTTGGGGGAAAAAAAAATGCTACAATGACTGTGGAAAAGAACTGTTTAGGAAGACCACCAAAATTGGCGCTGAAAATTGGTCTAAAAGGGTGGTCTTCTCAAAGTTGATGGTCGGTTTGCTCAATTTATCACGGTACTGGAAATCTGCCGTGTGAAATCTGGTCTGGGTAAGGAGCTGCTTTTCTTTAAAAGGGGTCGTCTCAAGGTTATAAATGGGTAACATCATAAGCAGACACCTTGAAAATTTACTTGACTAAGAACGGACAAAATTTTAATTGAATTGTTTGCTACTCATTGCCCAGTGGTCGGTTTCCTAGGGAAGGCAATGCTTACAAGCTCTTTGCTATAGAGCTTGTAAGCGCAGCTCTAAAACTGTCCGAAACGCTGGATCTGGCAAGGTCAGTGCCGCTGCGCTCCTCCAGTGCTGCAAAAGCAAAGCTTCCCCTGATTGCTGCTTTGTAGAGCAAACCGTGCCACCGGCCTGAACAGTCAATCATCACGAGCTCCCTGACCCCAGCAAGCAGGAAGCCTGAAGGCAGGAGGGGAGTAGTGGGCTCCCGAAGAACCATCTTGAGAAAACCCCTTTTGGACAAGTTTTCCTGTGCAATGTTCCCAATATTCCATTTGGCCAATATAAAGGTGCAAGTTCCAACTCTAATTTTCAGTTATCTCTGAGCTAGTGAGTGGAAAGACTAAATCCTATAATGTCTCCAGCACACGTAGACTTGAGAAATTCCTGCTCTTCTGTGTCTACATAGCCTATGTGTTACACAGCTGTCGTGGGTATCCGAGTCTCCGCTCCCTTCACCTTGGTTCGCTGCTCTCTGTTGTGCTCCACGTTGGGTCTTGCAGATTGCTCGGCGTGGATCTATGACATCACCTCCCTAGACCTATTTAAGGCCCATTGACACACACCTGTTTCTTCAGATTGGGTTTCAAGACTCTTGTTTGGTGTACGCCACCTCCTGTGCACACCTGATTCTTTCTTTGCTGGCTTCACTGCATCCGTCCTGCTCCTCCCCAATTTCTTGAGTGTACCACGTCCTCACTTTTCATATGCTGTCCTGCCAGCTGAACTGAAGCCCTGTGTACGTGTACCTGTGACTTTTTGGTCTCACTTCGCAAAGTGAGCCTGACACTATGTTCAGAAATGGAATCTGCATGGAGGACATTATACAGAAGTACTGAGCAGTGTAGCTGTGAATCTAGCCCTGGAAAAGTAGCAGCACTGATCAGTGTGTCTGTGCCTTTCTCTGTTCTACCCCCTCTCCTCTACTAAGACTTCAATAGGCAGTCCTCTTAGTGAGCCGGCAGTCTGTCTTGTCTTGAGCAGGCCAGATTTTAAGAGTTACATAATTATGGATGAGTGGCGAGAGGCAGAGGAGGAGAAAAATCAGATTCTTCTGATACGATATATCATAAATCATGTTGAAGTGACAGTAACCATTCAAGATGCGCATATACATTAGACCAAAGTTAATGAAAATGGATGATTTCAAAACAAACGTTTTTCCGGTGAAATCGGCAACAAATTTTGACCATGTTGGAAATTTCCATCGAAAAGTTCAACGAAAGATCTTTCTTCTAAATAAAGCCCCCAAACAAGTTTTTCATCCTTCGCCTGGTGACATTTTGGATGTTTTTTCCGTTACAAGACCAGATTCCATTCTAACCTTCTGCGGTTGCCGTCGGTGAGGAATCAGTTTTCTCTCTTTCTTATGATAAGATATAAACATGATGGAAAATTTGGCAACGTGACTAAGACTAAAGGAAAGAGACAACTTTTCAGGATGTCTCACAGCCCCCACAAGATAAAGCGAACAAAAGTAGAAGTTTTTGGACACAGGGAATTGACCTAAATTTGCTCTCTGAGGAGGTTACTTCACTTCACCGGTTATTGTACCTAATGGCAAGACGCTTTGGTTAATTCTCTATGAGCTTTCCACATCAGGCCACTGGGATTTTTGCCCATTCCTCAAGGCAAAACTGCTGTAGGCCCTTCAGGTTAGATGTTTCCTCTGGTGAACAACAATCTTCACTTCTGACCAGATTCTACATTGGATTCAGGTCTGGGCTATGACTTTCGCACCATCCATATTCCTCTCCACATGGACCATTTTCCTTGTCACTGCTGCCGAAAAACATCCCCCACAGCATGGTGCTGCCACCACCATGTTTCACTGTGGGGATGGTGTTCTTGAGTGATGAGTTGTGCTAGACATAGCGTTTACCTTGATGCTCAAAAAGTTCCACTGACCATAGCACATTCTTCCATACATTTGGGGAGTCTCCCATATGTCTTTTGGCGACCTCAAAGCGAGCCTTACAATTTTTGTGTGTAAGTAAAGGCTTTTTTTCTGCCTTTTCTTCCATAAAGGCCACCTCTATGGCGTGTGCAGTATATTGTGGTCGTATGGCCAGATACTCCAGTCTCTGCTTGGGAACTCTGCAGCTCCTTCAGGGTTACCTTTGGTCTCTATGCTGCCTCTCTGATTAATACACTCCGTGCCCGGGCTGAGAGTTTTGGTGGGAGGCCCTCTCTTGGCAGGTTTGTTGTAGTAACATGTTCTTTTCATATGATTATGGATTTGACGGTTCTTCGGGGGATCATCAGAGATTTTTTTTTATCACCCAACTCTAACTTGTAATACTCACAACTTTGGCTCTGACTTGTTTGGAAATCTCTTTGGTCTTCGTGGTGGTGTTTGGAGATCTCCTTGGTCTTCATGGTGGTGTTTGGAGATCTCCTTCGTCTTCATGGTGTTGTTTGGAGATCTCCTTGGTCTTCATGGTGGTGTTTGGAGATCTCCTTGGTCTTCATGGTGGTGTTTGGAGATCTCCTTGGTCTTCATGGTGGTATTTGGAGATCTCCTTGGTCTACATGGTGGTGTTTGGAGATCTCCTTGGTCTTCATGGTGTTGTTTGGAGATCTCCTTGGTTTTCATGGTGGTGTTAGGAGATATCCTTGGTCTTCATGGTGTTGTTTGAAGATCTCCTTGGTCTTCCTGGTGGTGTTTGGAGATCTCCTTGGTCTTCATGGTGTTGTTTGAAGATCTCCTTGGTCTTCATGGTGGTGTTTGGAGATCTCCTTGGTCTTCGTGGTGTTGTTTGGAGATCTCCTTGGTCTTCGTGGTGTTGTTTGGAGATCTCCTTGGTCTTCATGGTGTTTGGTTAGTGGAGCCTCTTGTTAATGGTGTTGCAGCCTCTGTGGCCTTTCAGAAAAGGTAAAGTGTATATACTGACAGACATGTGACACTTAGATTACACACAGGGGGACGTCCTGTCACTTAGCATGGGACTCATAAAGGGAATTGCTTGCACCAGAAATCTTTAGGGACTTTATAGCAAAAGGGGTGAAGACATATGCACACTGTAATTTTTAGTTGTTTGATCCCAAAAAAAATTGAATGTACACCTAGGCAATACACGGCCACAAAAGTCTCAGCAGATCCGGCTGCTTCTCCATTAGTCTCAACAGCGATGCACCAGAATCTTGGATGACTCGTGAAATCCTCGGTCTGGTTCAGCTCTTCTGCAGCTCCTCTTTGCATCTCTGTACTCACATTCTCTAAATGGACGCCAAATGCATATACCAATCCCCGTGCCTGGAAATTCTGCCTTTTGGGACCCCTCCTACTCGTGGACCCAAGGCTCCATTTAAGAACGAGCAGCACTTTCCATTTTTTCCACGTATTATACTCCAAAACAAGCAACACTGTACGACTTGGACTCTACAGACCTCCTTGGGGAGCAGTAAAAGGTTGACGTTACCAGCAGTCGGGTCTGAATTTCGTCACGGTCCTTGCATGATGTCAGTGCGTGTATCGATAGCCTGTAAAGCTTTTAGGGCATGCACGAGGCTCGCTCTCACAGGACACGTCTTTGGAGGCGAACTTTAGCCAAACTTTCCTGCACATTCAGCTTATACTTGGGTGGGATCCCGTTGTTAGCATCAGGCTTACTTTTTTTTGGCTTGCTGCACACAAAGAAAATAATATAACTTTACGTGGGTGTACTTTGGTATGCCAATTTTCTCTACACACCTACTTTTGTGGGAAAGTATAGTTTGGTTTGGTTGTTCGGCTAAACATAAAGCATAAACTTACCTTAATTATTACAAAGGAGGAGAAAGTGCCGCAACTCATGAAACGGGCGATTTTCTTCCTAAAATCAGTAAACATACCGATGTAACCAGCATCATCCCCTTCATGACTTATCCGCCAACGTCAATCCAGAAAGTATTCAGCTCCTATCACACGTGATGTATGCACAGGATATAGGCATATACATAATCTGCACAATCAGAAGATTTCATCTCCATATAAGACTCAATTCACATCACCCTGTGTGAATATAACTGCACATGTGCCGGGATAACTTCCAGAGCGAGTGCATCAGATATTCCCTCATTTTGGTCTCTCACCTAGTATTATGTGCAGTGTTACGCGATAGATACAACCCTTGGACTTATTCAGGGATTGACACACCCCTTGGACTCATTCAGGGATAGACACACCCCTTGGACTCATTCACGGATAGACACACCCCTTGGACTCATTCAGGGATAGACACACCCCTTGGGCTAATTCAGGGATACACACACCCCTTAGACTCATTCAGGGATAGATACACCCCTTGGACTCATTCAGGGATAGAGACAGCCCTTGGACTCATTGAGTGATAGACACACCCCTTGGACTCATTCAGGGATAGCCACACCCCTTGGACTCATTCAGGGATAGCCACACCCCTTGGACTCATTCTTGGATAGACACACCCCTTGGACTCATTTAGGGATAGTCACACCCCTAGGACTCATTCAGGGATAGACACACCCCTAGGACTCATCAGAGATATACACATTCTTAGGACTGATTAGAGATAGTCACACCCCTACGACTCATCAGAGATAGTTACACCCCTAGGACTCATCATAGATACACACCCCCTAGGACTCATTAGAGATAATCACACCCCTAAGACTCATCAGAGATAGTCACACCCCTATGACTCATCAGAGATAGACACATCTCTAGGACACAGAGATAGTCACACCCCTAGGACTCAGTGATAGTCACACCCCTAGGAGTCAACAGAGATAGTCACACCCCTAGCCCTAGGCCTCAGTGATCCACCTGCATTACTGGTGAAGGTCCAGTCATTTCTTTTCTTAGTCTTCCAAGTTTGGTCTGACATTTGATTTAGAGGCCAGCATGTTAGCAGCAGTATATATTATATGTATACAGTGTATATAAATGTACAGATATATAAAGAGATCTGTTTTCTGCAGTCACACCATGGACGGCCGTCGGGCCTCATGGGGCAGAGTGGCCCCTCTTGCTCATCTGGGAGCTATAAATATAGGCACATACGTTGCTGCGAGGACTGAGAGGAGCCGGATATTGGTGTTTTCACCTTCGGTTGCTTTGGACAAATATCAAACATCTTTGGTTGTTTTTAGCATCAAAGTGACTGTAATCCATTGTTAGGGGGAGCGCGCGCCTTCTACTTGGCAGGAGAGTGACGGAGAAAAGTGGAAATTGCTATCTGACTCCGTACAAGTCTCATCCATGGCGGAGATTCCAAAGATGGTCTGTATTAAGGGGGACGCGAGGAGGAATCCGGGGGCCGCAGCACATGCGGTTACAAATCCGGTATGGTTTTATGGATAATTCAGCACATCACTGCTCGCTCGGAATATACTGAGGGCGCACACATTAAAAGATCATTTTGGCAGCGCACCGAGGCTGGAAACTGTAATCCAGATACTTTATAGACCATGTTTTATTAATACTTTCTTCCCATTGAGATAATTCATTGCTACAGTTCCTCTTGGGATTTGTAGCTGTTCCTCAAATTTTTCCAAATAGTCAGACACCGATTAAAGGGGTTGTCCAAAACTATGATATTGCTGACTTATTCCTAGAATAGGTCCTCGATATCAAATCAGTGGGGGGTCCAGCACCCCACCAATCAGCTGGTATTTGGTGCCTTGACGGTTGGGAGTTCACAAGTACAAAGAAACAACACCACGGCTTTGTACACCACGTAGTGGCCGTTCTCGGTATTGCTGCTCAGATCCTATTGAAGTTAATGTGATCCGAGCTGCAGTACCGAGAACAGCCACTATGTGGTGTTAGGAGCTGTGGTGTTTTAGCTTCCTGTGCTGTGTATTTCCAGCCAGTGAGAGACCAGGTAACAACAGCTGAGTATTGGGAGTGACAGACCAATGAGAGACCAGGTAACAGGTGATTATTGGGAGTGCCGGACCAATGAGAGACCAGGTAACAGGTGATCATTGGGAGTGCCGGACCAATGAGAGACCAGGTAACAGGTGATTATTGGCAGTGCCGGACCAATGAGAGACCAGGTAACAGGTGATTATTGGCAGTGCCAGGAGTCGGATCTCACGAATCCAATATTGATTTTAGGCATTGAAATGGTGACTCTTAAAACCAGAGAAAATGCAAATAGTGGTTGCCCCATCATAGAGCAGCATTTTGGGAACTGAGAGCACTCACAGCTATCTGTCTGACCTCCCCAATACATCTGACGATGTTCTCAATGGGGAGAGGGGAATAAGTCAATGCAAACACTTCTCATCAAATGATTGGGCATGTTGAAATTCAGCATGCCCCATCCTTCTTTTCCCCAAAATTTCTAACAGAGGGGGAGTGACAGGGTCCCAATATCACCAAAATTTGCCTATTTGTCCATTTTTATTCTCATGGTTATTGGCTCCTTATAGCTGCGTGCAGACATTGCGTTTTTCAGTGCAGATTTGTCACAAGACCTGAAGAAATTTCTGCACAAAGAAGGATCGGGCTGTTGGATTTCATTATGCCCCATCCTTTTGGGTCTTTTATTCCAGCTTCTTTCCCTGCACCAGTCAGGACACGTGCACCCTCAGCTGAACCGAGCGTGCTTGTATATGGGGGCCGAGAGGAATAGCTATGTGCAGACAGCCATCTCATTGCTGACGGCAGTGACAGTAGGTAACGGGACGGGTCTCTGGTGACGGCGCGCGGTGTAACTTCTGGTCCAGCTCGGAGACGTCAGTAGCCATCGTTACAATCTGTATCTTTGGTTATCTCATGGTTTTCGGGTGGGATGTTCTCGTTCGCCCATCATTAGCCGTGTAAGATCATACAGCGATAATCCCCACAAAGGCGAGCGGCGGGGCGTTATTGGGGCACCTCGCATAGCAGCGGGATGAAGCCATTGGCTCCGAAGACAGGAGGGCAAGCAGGCTCAAGCCTCCGGTATGTGTCTGGGATTAGAAGCCTTTTAAGAATTTGTGAGCTAAAAAGTGAATATTTTCTGGGATGATCCCGCAGATCCCGACAAGTGTTGACTGGCCGCTGCGGAGCTGCGCATGGATGTGGCACCCGGATCGGCGCCGCGCTTCTGCGTTATTGGATCGGTGCACATCCATCCATGTGCAGTAACAATAACACGTAAGTCTGTGCACCCCGGGGGGCATTTATCCTGTTCAGTGATGTCATCAAAACACCTTAATCCCCAACCTACATGTTGGTGTAGACACAAAACACCGGAGCTTAAAACAGAAAACGTTCAGTGTTCCGCATTATCAATGGGGAATATTGGACTTTATTCCAACTTTATGGGTTTGGTAATAGGAGAGCAGAGGAGGCAGCGTCACCCGGCACTTAAACCTTAAAGAACAATTCCACCTATCCAGGGATAGATGATAACACACTGATTTGGTGGGGCCTGACTGCTGGGACCCCACTGTTCCTGAGAACGGGGGTCTGACTGCTGGGACCCCTCTGTTCCCGAGAACGGGGGCCTGACTGCTGGGACGCCACTGTTTCTGAGAACTGGTGCCTGACTGCTGGAACCCCACTGTTCCTGAGAACGGGGGCCTGACTGCTGGGATGCCACTGTTCTCGAGAATGGGGGCCTGACTGCTGGGACCCCACTGTTCCCAAGAACGGGGGCCTGACTGCTGGGACCCCACTGTTCCCCAGAACGGGGGCCTGATTGCTGGGACCCCACTGTTCCCGAGAACGGGGGCCTGACTGCTGGGACCCCACTGTTCCCGAGAATGAGGGCCTGACTGCTGGGACCCCACTATTCCCGAGAACGTGGGGTCTGACTGCTGGGACCCCACTATTCCCTCGAACGGGGGCCTGACTGCTGGGACCCCACTGTTCCCTCGAACAGGGGGCCTGACTGCTGGGACACCACTGTTCTTGAGAACGGGGGCCTGACTGCTGGGACCCCACTGTTCCCCAGAACG